>CAWUFW010020203.1:0-159117 GCA_963921515.1 Calotriton arnoldi
AGGTCAGGCCAATGGTGGCTCACTTGTTTTTTTTTTTTTTTTTTCCAGAGGGGCCACAGTGTAGGGTGAACGGGTAAGTGCCCCCCCCCCCCCCCCCCCCCCCCCCGTGTGTATTGTCTGTGTGTGTGTGTGTGCGTGTGGCAAGGCATGGCAGTGGCAGGCGGTCGCATGTATCCATTGGGTGTCTGTAGGGCCCAGAGCGCGGCGTGTCCCACATGCAGGTTGTCGATTGAGGGACGGGGACCGTCCAGGCTAGGGCGGTGTCTGACTGAGGGCTTCTCTGCTGGCGGTGCAGCGGCGTCGGGCAGCAGGTCAGGCTGGGGCTGGTGTTTCAGGGTTTAGGGCAGTGCAGTGGTGCTCAGGCAGTGTTGGGGTCGGTCTTGTGGGTGGTGTTTCTGGGTTTAGGGTAGTGCAGTGGTGTTCGGGCAGTGTAGGGGGTCGTGCTGGGGCTGGTGTTTCAGGGTTTAGGGCAGTGCAGTGGTGTTCGGGCAGTGTAGGGGGTCGTGCTGGGGCTGGTGTTTCAGGGTTTTGGGCAGAGCAGTGGTGTTCGTGGAGTGTAGGGGATCATGCTGGGGGTGGTGTTTCAGGGTTTAGGGCAGTGCAGTTGTGTTCGGGCAGTGTAGGGGGTCGTGCTGGGGGTGGTGTTTCAGGGTTTAGGGAAGTGGTGTTCGGGCAGTGTAGGGGGTCTTGCTGGGGGTGATGTTTCAGAGTTTAGGGCAGTGGAGTGGTGTTTGGGCAGTGTAGGGGGTCTTGCTGGGGATAGTGTTTCAGGGTTTAGGGCAGTGCAGTGGTGTTTTGGCAGTGTAGGGGGCCGTGCTGGGGGTGGTGTTTCAGGGTTTAGGGCAGTGCAGTGGTGTTCGGGCAGTGTAGGGGGTCGTGAAGGGGGTGGTGTTTCAGGGTTTAGGGCAGTGCAGTGGTGTTCGGGCAGTGTAGGGGGTTGTGCTGGGGGTGGTGTTTCAAGGTTTAGGGCAGTGCAGTGGTGTTCGAACAGTGTAGGGGGTCGTGCAACGGCTGGTGTTTCAAGGTTTAGGGCAGTGCAGTGGTCTTCGGGCAGTGTAGGGGGTCGTTCTGGGGGTAGTGTTTTAGGGTTTAGGGTAGTGCAGTGGTGATTGTGTAGTGTAGGGGGTCGTGCTGGGGGTAGTGTTTTAGGGTTTAGGGTAGTGCAGTGGTGTTTGTGTAGTGTATGGGGTCATGTTTTAGGTTTGTGCAGTGGTGTTTGGGTAGTGTTGGGGGTCGTGCTGGGGGTATTGTTTTAGGATTTAGGTTAGTGCAGTGGTGTTTGGGTAGTGTAGGGGATCGTGCTGTGAGTAGTGTTTTAGGGTTTAGGGTAGTGCAGTGGTGTTTGTGTAGTGTAGGGGGTCATGCTGGGGGTAGTGTTTTAGGGTTTAGGATAGTGCAGTGGTGCTTGTGTAGTGTAGGGAGTCGTGCTGGGGTAGTGTTTTAGGGTTTAGAGTAGTGCAGTAGTGTTGTTGTATTGTAGGGGGTCATGTTTTAAGATGCAACGCTCCAATACCTGACCAGTCTGCACTACATAAAACTGCAAAAAACTAAAAATAAAAAGTGTTTTGCACACTTTTGTCATTGGGCTATATGTGGGCTACATCTGGGTAATATGTGTGCTACATTTGGGCTCTTTTTTCTCTGGTGGCCATCTTGGAAGACTTCTTTGTTATGAAGTTTCCTAATTTCCTAATTTACTGCAGTCTCCTCAGTAGGAAATGCTTTCAGTTTTTTACTTTGATTCCATCAAGAAGGCATTCAGATGTGTCTCACATTTGCCATAAATTCAGAATGTTAGCACTCTAGTTGCTCATTAGATCACTGTACTAAAGCTACTGCTCACCAGGGAGTTAACTGGAAGTCTGCTGCTGGTATTGAAAGTGATTGTTTCAGTCTGCATGTCAGAATTTTCTAATGAAATAGAAGAGGATTTGAGATCTCACTTAAAACATGCCCTCATTTTTCTTTCTGCAGCACTAACCATAATTTCTATTTAAAAAGAACCCCTCATTTTGTTCCTTTTTAAATTAAATGTTTTAAGTATTAACGGTTTATTCCAATCAAGATGGCTTCCGGTGTGCCATACTTTTGTCATAAGTAAGGCTGTTAGCGCTCTAGTTGTTCTTTAGAACACTCTGGGAAGCTGCAGTAGAACACAAAGGCATCAACTGGCAGGCTGCTCCTGTTGAAATATAACAGGAAGATATTTGAGATCACACTTGAAACATGTCCTAATTTTTCTTTCTACAGCACTACACATAATTTTTATGACAAAATTAACCCCATCATTTTGTTCCTTTTTAAATTAAATGTTTTAAGTGTTACCAGTTTATTCCAATCAAGATGGCTTCAGGTGTGCCATACTTTTGTCATAAGTAAAGCTGTTAGCACTCTCGTTGTTCTTTAGAACACTCTGGGAAGCTGCAGTAGAACACAAAGGCATCAACTGACAGGCTGCTCCTGTTGAAATATAACAGTAAGATATTTGAGATCTCACTTGAAACATGTCCTAATTTTTCTTTCTATAGCACTAACCATAATTTCTATGACAAAATGAACCCCATCATTTTGTTCCTTTTTAAATTAAATGTTTTAAGTGTTACCAGTTTATTCCAATCAAGATGGCTTCAGGTGTGCCATACTTTTGTCATAAGTAAGGCTGTTAGCACTCTAGTTGTTCTTTAGAACACTCTGGGAAGCTGCAGTAGAACACAAAGGAATCAACTGACAGTCTCTGCCCTTGTTGGATGTACATGTTTTACTGAGAATGTCAGACTTCATTCTCACATGACTGAGAAAGATAATGTGAATTTACAGAAAATATGCTCTCATTTTAGCTTCTGGAGCACCTTCCAAAACTGTATGGGACAAGCATGTGAAAATAGTTTTCTCTCAAACATGATTCATCAATATCCCTGCAGAAGGTTTTTCACAGGGTAAAATCACCTTAAAACACACCACAATTCCTGAAATTAGTATGGTACCATCAACAAATGAATTCTAATGTAACTAAAGTCTGTTATCACCCTTAATAGTTCTCCTTTTGGTAACCCTCAAAATCTTTGATTCACTACAAGGCATTTCAATGGGGTACTATCATGTATATTGGTCTCAAGATGGCTGCCAGCAATTCCAGGATGAAGTGCTGACAGCCAATCAGATCTCACAATGACATGTGTGGTTAGGCTCCGCCCAGATATATATGTGTTTTTACTTTTGATTTTCTCATCACCTACTGAACGGATTTACACCATTTAACAAAAGGGTTCTTTCTGAACCAAGAACTACCTCTTTGCCAAATTTGGTGTAATTCCGTTCAGCAGTTCGGGCTGTAGCCTTGCATAAAGTTTCCTATGGGAAATTGATTTTTTGACTCTTATTTTTTTAATTTCTCCGCAACTACTGAACGGATTTACACCATTTAACAAAAAGGGTTCTTTCTGAACCAAGAACTACCTCTTTGCCAAATTTGGTGTAATTCCGTTCAGCAGTTCGGGCTGTAGCCGTGTCTAAAGTTTCCTATGGGAAAATGAATGGAAAACACGTTTTGGGACCCCCCTTTTTCTCGGCTCCCGCTTGATGAATCACCCGAGACTTTCAGGGTAGGAACGGACCGGAGCGGGCCATAAAGTTTGAAAATTTTGCGAAGATTCGTCAACCGGCAAGAGAGTTATTTCAAATAGAATGTCGCGGATTTCCTATGGAAAATAGGTCCTAACTATAACTATCTACTGGCGACCGCCAGTAGATAATATATATTATCTACTGGCGGTCGCCAGTAGATAGTTATAGTTACAACCTATTATCCATAGGAAATCCGCGACATTCTATTTGAAATAACTCTCTTGCCGGTTGACGTATCTTCGCAAAATTTTCAAACTTTGTGGCCCGCTCCGGTCCGCTCCTACCCTGAAAGTCTCGGGGATTCGTCAAGCGGGGGCCGAGAAAAAGGGGGTCCCAAAATGTGTTTTCCCCATGCAATTTTCCATAGGAAACTTTAGACACGGCTACGGCTCGAACTGCTGAACGGAATTACACCAAATTTGGCAAAGAGGTAGTTCTTGGTTCAGAAAGAACCCTTTTTGTTAAATGGTGTAAATCCGTTCAGTAGTTGCTGAGAAAATCAAAAGTAAAAAGTTAGTGATATCTATGGCCGAGTAGGGTCCGCGTACCCTCCCGATCACGAGCTGCATGTTAATTGGCTGTCAACATTCCGATTCAGGAAATGTTGGCAGCCATTTTGTCCCTCGGTAGAACCGAGGGACAGAAACAAGTGCGCAAAGCGCACAAAGGGGGCAGGGTAGAAACACCCTGACCCCTAGGTTTGCTCAGGGGTCCCACAAGGACCCCCTGGGCAAAAAATAAAAATAATTTTTTAAATCGGCAGGATGCGCTCAGGGTGCGCGAATCCTGCCGAAAAAAAATCGAAGCGCGGTCTCCGCGCTTCTATTGTATTTTGCCCCGGGTGGCCCAAGTCCCGGGGTATGGTGGGGGTTTAATTTTATGTGTGGGGGCCTCAAAGGGCCCCCAAGCCCGGGGACCGCCACCCCCGGGGCTTTCTTTTAAAAATGGTGCGGGAGGGCTCTGAGCCCTCCCGCAGCCCCGGGGACCACCACCTCCCCGGGGCTTTGTTCATAAAGACGAATCGGGCCGTAATTGTATAATCTCGACAAAGGCGACGGGATTAACACGTAATCCTCACTAATAAAGTGATGCGACTGGGAATGGAGTGTGAATTGTCAGGGGGGTCCCAGGCCCAGGCAGCTGCCAGCCCTCTGTAATTGAATGTCGGAGCCTGATTGTAAAAATGTTTTATCTCGCCTCCGGATTACTTGCTAATGCTCCGGGCAGGGGAGAGGGCCCCTTGGTGTGAGTGGTGATGAGCTCAGGGAGAGCAGGACCCCCGGGCAGCGCCGGTCTTGCCCCCTGGCACCCATGAAGATTGATAGCGCATTAAAGACAAGCGCCCCTCCGATCGATGCGGGGCACAATCCGTTTGCAGTGTTTTTGGCCCTCGTTTTCCCCATTGATTGCCTGATGCATACGCCTGATACGCAGACACTGCATGAATCCGGGACCTGTCATGGCTTTGTGTGCCTGTCCCTGGCCTACGAGAGTGTCTTTTGCGTGCGTTTACAGGCCGGTGAGTGGGTGCGCTTGAACTGCGTTGGCACTAACTGGCAGATGCATCCTGGGCAGTGTCAGGCCGCACTCTGACTGCAGAGGGTGCTTATCGCCATCAGCTCCAAGGAGAAGGGGCTACATCTGAAACACAACACTACCACTGCAGAGCCCATCTGAGCGCACGCACTGACCCCAACGCCCTTAACTGTGCCGACGCGAGCATCCTCTGCATTCGTGTCCAAATTCCAGTCTCCCAGTTCAGTTGATTAATGTGACTCGGACGCCGCGGGATTAGTCGTGCACCCCCATATTCTGGTGCACGAGGGGTCTGATGGGTACCTCAGTCAGCATTCACGGGTGGGGTGTGAGCTGCTAGGAGCGCCAGGTTTTGGCTGGTCTGTAACTTCCAGCGGCTTGTCTAGGAAGTGCTTTAAAGTCCGAAAAGAGCAGAAGAAAGTGAAACTCGGACAGTCGAACCAAATACACACTGCAGCGCCCTCGGTGAGGGGCGGGAGGCAGATCGTGTTAAGAGTGTTTTCAGCCTAACCGAGCGTTGTTTTCTCACATGAAGGTATGCGTGTGGCCGACCATTTGTTACGGGTGTCTAGTTTAGAGACCTACTTTCACCCGAGACGGATGCATGATTGCCGTGTACGCAACGAGGTTGCAGACTCACCATTTGCTCGTGAGTTGTGCATAGCTCTCGTGCTTGCGGGAATGTGCTCAGCCCGGTTGGTGTGCCCCAGTACAGACCAGCCATCTTGTTGAAGAAGGTTGTTCTATACTGGGGCACACCACGGGTGTTATGTGGTGGTGCATGCGGTGTGCACTGCACACGTGTGCTCAAAGCTGTGGGTTCACACATTGCAGGATCCATGTCTGCAAAAGCGACTGAAATAATATATATTCAAAAGCATTTGCCAAAATGTCGTATGTACGAATTGCCGTAAAAAATAAATGTTGTCCTAGTTTAAGTTCCCCATTGCAGTTTCCGAAGCTAAGAAGCTACCCCGCTCCGGCCTGAACTCAGCCACACCCACTTCCCATGCATTGTAGGTTGGGTTAAGATACCAACGCTTCTCCGGTCCTGTATATGGATCTGGGGAGGATGCACTTGAAAGAAGGTTCGGTGCATTCAGACAGGTTTGCAGGGGTATTCTATCCGTATTGTAGATAGCTGTGATTGTGTGCTTACATGCAGTTGTTCGCCGGTCCTCCTTGTTTACATAATGTGCACGGCTGTCATTTCCCAGCCCGAGGCTTGGCAGTGCGTGCCCTGGTTACAGGCCCATCTCCTCGTGAGAGCAGCAGACGCAGTGCGATCTAGAGGCGCGTGGTGCGTGCATTGCTGTGGGTGCCCAAATAATGGTGCGCCCGTGAAAAGCAGGACTGAACAAAATACAGGTTTCTGATGACCTAGATTCAGAAACATCTGTTGGCAAAATATCTGCCAACTATAAATATCTCACGTTAGTCCCTCAATTCTCAGCTATTGTAGGAGCCCGCCATTTACTGATTTCTCTGCAGTTCTTCATAAATATGGGACACGTGATCGATGGAGATGTGGCACATGTAGATATTTAACTGGGGTATGTTGGTGGGTCGTAGATATTTCGTCTTAAGATGGCTTTGTGTCTTGTTTTCAAGAGTTTCCATCCTATTACAGATCCCACTCCTGCTTCCGCTGCTGTACGATGCGTCCGGCTATTGTGTTTGTGCATGCATGACTCCAGTATGACGCTGGCCGAGGCATGTGAGAGACCTACCTGTCTGGCTGAATGTGTGCATGTGCCCAAACCGTCAGGTTCCATGTAAAAACACACAGACTGCAAAAAACATAGACTAACAGAGTCCAATAACTTCTACTGCCAAAAAATGTGGCATGCACATACATGCCCATACACAATTTCTGCACCCTCCGTGCCTCTTTCAGCACCTCTGTTGCTTCTTTCTATACTTCTCTTCCTTCTTTCTGCACCCTTTCTGCCTCTTTCTGTACCTCTCTATACTACAAAAAATACTTTCTCAGAATGAATTACTTTAATTTATAATGTAATTACAATGTAATTTAAAAAATAAAATATGTAAAAGAAATTGTTTCTAAAAATGTAGTAAATCAGTATGAAAAAAATTAATATAAAAATTAATACATTTAAAAAATGTCATTTAAAAAACCTTTGAAATTCACTGAAAAAACCGTAGGTTTCAGGCACGTTATAGTTACAAATTAGCATTTAAAAAACCTTTGAAATTCACTGAAAAAACCATAGGTTTCAGATATGTTATAGTTACAAATTAGCATTTAAAAACCTTTGAAATTCACTGAAAAAACCATAGGTTTTAGGGACAGTTATAGTTAGTTGGACATTTCACTCGTACAAAACCCGTGAAATTCCCCCGTTATAGTTAGTTCAGCTAACTATAACTCGCGCCCCGCAATGCACTGCTGATGACGTCACATATTACATCACTCATGACATGGTCAGTGACATCACTGATGACATCACTGATGACATCTCAAATGACATCACTGATGACATCATCCAGTGACTGTGTGTTTCTGTAAAGTTTAAATATTTTTTATATATATAGGAAAAGACGTATTGAAGAATGAGTGGGTGTGTAAGTGTCTGTATGGATGATTTAGTAGGTGCGTGACTGACTCTATAAGTGAGTGATTTAACGTATCTTACTGAATGCATGGGTTAGTGACTAAACTGGGTGAATGTCTGTATCCGTCTGTCTGTTGCTGTGTAAGTGGCTGCATGGGTTTGTGAATAGCTACATGAGTGTCTATATGAGTTATTGATTGGTTGTCTGAGTATCTGTATGGGTGCCTGAGTGTTTGTGTGGGTGGGGTGTGTGCGACTCTGTGCATAGATGTGTGAGTGGGTGATTCACTGGGTGGATGGTTTCAAGAGTGCATCTGTGATAGACTGTATGGGTGGGTAAGTGTGTGTAAGAGTGTGTTAGTGAGTGAATGTATGTCCCAGTGGTACATGTGTGAGTAACTACATATGTGAAAGCCAGTATATATGTGTGTTGGAGTATATAAATAGCTATAAGCGAGAGTGAGTGATTGTGATAGTGGCTGTATGGATGAGTGTGTGCTTGTATCAGTGATTGTATAAGAGCGTAACAATGTGCTAGTATTTGTATGATTAAGTGAGCTGGTGTGTGTATAACTGTATAGGTGAGTAAATGGCAGTGTGTTTAATTATTTGCATGACTGACTAGGTGTGTGAGTACCTCTATGGATGAGTGGCGGTGTTTGAGTGTCTATATAGGAGTAAGAGTGCATATGATAGTCCTGTACTGAGTGACCATAAGTATGAGTGACTGTACGGGTGAGTGAGTGGATGTGTGTGTGTAGACCTAAGAATCAGTGAGTGGGTATGTAGTTATTGGTGTTGGAGTGTCTATAGTTTTGCGAATGGCAGTCTGTAATTTAGATTGGGTGTATCAAAGGTTATATTGGGGTGTGAGGAGCTGCATCAGATTATCACGTGGATGATGTCATCAGTGATGTCATTTGAGATGTCATCAGTGATGTCATCAGTGATGTCACTGACCATGTCATGAGTGATGTAATATGTGACGTCATCAGCAGTGCATTGCGGGGCGCAAGTTATAGTTAGCTGAACTAACTATAACGGGGGAATTTCATGGGTTTTGTATGAGTGAAATGTCCAACTAACTATAACTGTCCCTAAAACCTATGGTTTTTTCAGTGAATTTCAAAGGTTTTTAAATGCTAATTTGTAACTATAACATATCTGAAACCTATGGTTTTTTCAGTGAATATATATATATATATATATATATATATATATCTACTGGCGGTCGCCAGTAGATAGTTATAGTTACAACCTATTATCCATAGGAAATCCGCGACATTCTATTTGAAATAACTCTCTTGCCGGTTGACGTATCTTCGCAAAATTTTCAAACTTTGTGGCCCGCTCCGGTCCGCTCCTACCCTGAAAGTCTCGGGGGATTCGTCAAGCGGGGGCTGAGAAAAAGGGGGGTCCCAAAACGCGTTTTCCCCATGCAATTTTCCATAGGAAACTTTAGACACGGCTACAGCCCGAACTGCTGAACGGAATTACACCAAATTTGGCAAAGAGGTAGTTCTTGGTTCAGAAAGAACCCTTTTTGTTAAATGGTGTAAATCCGTTCAGTAGTTGCTGAGAAAATGAAAAGTAAAAAAGATAGATATATCTAGGGCCGCGGATCCTCCCGAGCACGAGCTTTATGTTAATTGGCTGTCAACACTCCAAATCAGGAAGTGTTGGCAGCCATTTAGTCCCTCGGTAGAACCGAGGGACAGAAACAAGTGCGCAAAGCGCACAAAGGGGCAGGGTAGAAACACCCTGACCTCCTAGGTCTGCTCAGGGGTCCCACAAGGACCCCTGGGCAAAACATTTTTTTTTTTTTTAAATCGGCAGGATGCGCTCAGGGAGCGCGAACCCTGCCGAAAAAAAAAAAGCGAAGCGCGGTCTCCCGCGCTTCGATGTTAGTGGCCCCGGGTGGGCCAAGTCCCGGGGGCATGCTAGGGGGTTAATTTTATGTGTGGGGGCCTCCAAGGGCCCCCAAGCCCCGGGGACCACCACCCCCGGGGCTTTATGTAGAATGGTGCGGGAGGGCTCTGAGCCCTCCCGCAGCCCCGAGGACCACCACCTCCCCGGGGCTTCTTTTTTTATTAAAAACCTGTGTGGGGGGCTCCAGCCCCCACACGCCCGGAGACCACCACCTCCCGGGGCACTAAGAAAAATTACAATGGGGTCCGTTTTGGACCCCCAGAGCCCAGGGACCACCACCTCCCCGGGGCTGTGCACTGAATGGGAGGGGGCGCGCGGCCCCCTCCTGGAGCCCTTGATGGCCCTGGGGACCACCACCCCCAGGGCCGGCTCCTGCAGTGTCCCGGGGTGCCTACCCCCGGGACACTGCTGTTTGCAATGACAGGACGGGAGCCTCGCGGCTCCCGTCCTGTCATTGCAAACTGCTTTGGATATTGGAAGAGATAGCAGGAAACCTGCTCTCTCTTCCAATATCCAAAGCTGATTGCTTTCCACATGGGGAGCAGCATGTTAGCTGCTCCCCATGTGTAAGCAATGCCGGCTCCCGTAGGACACGGGGAGCCGGCGGGACTGTGGGGGATTGGGGACCCCCACAGTCCCCAACGAGAGGAGCCAGCCCGGGGGATGGGGTCCCGGGGCAAGTAGTGGCCCGGGAGGGGGCCACGCGGCCCCCTCCCCCAAAAAACAAAAACAAAACGATTGGACCCGCAGGCCCCGCCCCCTTCCTTCACCACTCTGCAAATGCGCCCCTGGCGCGTTTGCAGAGGAGGAACAATTCCCCTTGAATACTGGGAGTCCCTGGGGCCAACTAGCCCACCAGGAACCTCCAGTATGCGCCAGGGAGCTGCCTTGCAGAGAGGTGTACAGAAGCCATGCCCCTTTTACACCTCTCTGCAACGCAGCTCTATGGCGCTTTGGAGGTATATGGTGGGCTAGTTGCACCCCAGGGACCCTCAGGATTCAAGGGGAGTTAATCCCCGACTTAAAACGCGCCACGGGGCGTGTTTGCACAGTGGTGAAGGGAGGGGCGGGGCTTCAGGTGACATGTGTGCAAACAGGCCCGTGGCGCGTTTTTAAGATGGGGAATTAAATCCTCTTCAATCCTGAGGGTCCCTGGGGGCCAACTAGCCCAACAGGTACGTCCAGAAAGCGCCACAGAGCTGCGTTGCAGAGAGGTGTAAAAGGGGTGTGGCCTCTGTACATGTCTCTGCAACGCAGCCCCTGACGCATACTGGAGGTTCCTGGTGGGCTAGTTGGCCCGTAGGGACCCTCATGATTCAAGGGGACTTAATCCCCCAACTTAAAACGCACCACGGGCGCGTTTGCACAGATGTCACCTCAGGCCCCGCCCCTCCCTTCACCATTGTGCAAATATTCCTCTAAAATCAGCCGAAATCCGAATTCAATTTACTCACCTGTTATCAGGAGAGACCTCAGTGCTGCATCTTTCAGCCCAGTACTGATCCTCAAAAGTAATTTTAACCGTACTTACCGGTAACTTGAATTTCCTTCAAAGGCTAACATTGACTGGTTTCACTTGGAAATTCTTCTAAGTGTGGAGTTTTGGAACTTTAAAATATTCCTCTAAAATCAGCCGAAATACGAATTCCGATTTACTCACCTGTTATCAGGAGAGACCTCAGTGCTGCATCTTTTCAGCCCAGTACTGATCCTCAAAAGTAATTTTAACCGTACTTACCAGTAACTTGAATTTCCTTACATAGGCTAACATTGACTGGTTTCACTTGGAAATTCTTCTAAGTGTGGAGTTTTGGAACTTTAAAATATTCCTCTAAAATCAGCCGAAATACGAATTCCGATTTACTCACCTGCTATCAGGAGAGACCTCAGTGCTGCATCTTTCAGCCCAGTACTGGTCCTGAAAAGTAATTTTAACCGTACTTACCGGTAACTTGAATTTCCTTCATAGGCTAACATTGACTGGTTTCACTTGGAAATTCTTCTAAGTGTGGAGTTTTGGGACTTTAAAATATTCCTCTAAAATCAGCCGAAATACGAATTCCGATTTACTCACCTGTTATCAGGAGAGACCTCAGTGCTGCATCTTTCAGCCCAGTACTGATCCTCAAAAGTAATTTTAACCGTACTTACCGGTAACTTGAATTTCCTTCATAGGCTAACATTGACTGGTTTCACTTGGAAATTCTTCTAAGTGTGGAGTTTTGGAACTTTAAAATATTCCTCTAAAATCAGCCGAAATACGAATTCCGATTTACTAACCTGCTATCAGGAGACACCTCAGTGCTGCATCTTTCAGCCCAGTACTGGTCCTGAAAAGTAATTTTAACCGTACTTACCGGTAACTTGAATTTCCTTCATAGGCTAACATTGACTGGTTTCACTTGGAAATTCTTCTAAGTGTGGAGTTTTGGAACTTTAAAATATTCCTCTAAAATCAGCCGAAATACGAATTCCGATTTACGCACCTGTTATCAGGAGAGACCTCAGTGCTGCATCTTTCAGCCCAGTACTGGTCCTGAAAAGTAATTTTAACCGTACTTACCAGTAACTTATATTTTCTTCCATAGGAATCCATTGTCTGGTTTTCAGCAGAAAAGTTTCAAAGTGTCGATTTTCACAAGTGTGGCTCAATGGTTAGAGCGGCAGACCCTGATGCAGAGATCTGGCCCGGGACCAGGGTTCAATTCCCGCCTCGGCGGGTCTTGGGCTCAATTTCCTCGGACCTGATAATTCTCGCCTCGGTGCCTATTCTAATCATGGGTCCCACTCTGCAACTCTGGGCAATAGCTTGCTTAATCTCCACAACGGCCCCAACAGCGCTGGGATGCCTGGCTTCACCCTGGGGGTGCCCAGGAGTGGACATTTCACAGGGAAAAGCCAGGAAGGGTTCCACAGCGGTATGCGTACAGCGCCAGGACACCTCTTTGGGGGTATAAGTGCGCTTTACAAGTACGAATTTCATTTCATTTACTTTCAAACTACAAATATTCCTTAAACATCGCCTGTATGACTTAAACGCATTCTTTCAACTGTTTACAGGAGATGCACCAGTGCTGGATCCAGGATCCAACACTGAGTAAGAAAAAGTAACGATAACAGTTTTTACCTGCTAAGTGAATTTCCTTCCATAGGATAACATTGGTGATTCTATGAGAAAAAGTTTCTAAGTGTCAACTTTTAAAATACAATAATATTCCTTAAAAATCACGACTGTAACCAAAACGCTTTTACTCAACTGTTTACAGGAGATGTACCAGGACTGAATCTAGGATCCAGTCCTGTGGTTAGAAAAGTAATCCATAAAGTAACTAATTGCATTTAACTAGAAATTCACATTGAGCTGAATGTTGCATTGTGTTTGAAAATGTGTTGCCCATTGCAACAACTGTAACTACTGTACTTAAAACTCTATTGCCTATGTGCAAAGTATTTAAACTAAAGTAATTCATTCTGAGAAAGTATTTTTTGTAATGTAATGTATAATGTAATTACAATGTAATTTAAAAAATAAAATATGTAAAAGAAATTGTTTCTAAAAATGTAGTAAATCAGTATGAAAAAAATTAATATAAAAATTAATACATTTAAAAATTGTCATTTAAAAACCTTTGAAATTCACTGAAAAAACCGTAGGTTTCAGGCACGTTATAGTTACAAATTAGCATTTTAAAAACCTTTGAAATTCACTGAAAAAACCATAGGTTTCAGACACGTTATAGTTAGAAATTAGCATTTAAAAACCTTTGAAATTCACTGAAAAAACCAGAGGTTTTAGGGACAGTTATAGTTAGTTGGACATTGCACTCGTACAAAACCCGTGAAATTCCCCGTTATAGTTAGTTCAGCTAACTATAACTCGCGCCCATAATGCACTGCTGATGACGTCACATATTACATCACTCATGACATGGTCAGTGACATCACTGATGACATCACTGATGACATCTCAAATGACATCACTGATGACATCATCCACGTGATAATCTGATGCAGCTCCTCACACCCTAATATAACCTTTGATACACCCAATCTAAATTACAGAGTGCCATTCGCAAAACCATAGACACTCCAACACCAATAACTACATACCCACTCACTGATTCTTAGGTCTACACACACACATCCACTCACTCACCCGTACAGTCACTCATACTTATGGTCACTCAGTACAGGACTATCATATGCACTCTTACTCCTATATAGACACTCAAACACCGCCACTCATCCACACACCTAGTCAGTCATGCAAATAATTAAACACACTGCCATTTACTCACCTATACAGTTATACACACACCAGCTCACTTAATCATACAAATACTAGCACATTGTTACGCTCTTATACAATCACTGATACAAGCACACACTCATCCATACAGCTACTATCACAATCACTCACTCTCGCTTATAGCTATTTATATACTCCAATACACATATATACTGCCTTTCACATATTTAGTTACTCACACATGTACCACTGGGACATACATTCACTCACTAACACACTCTTACACACACTTACCCACCCATACAGTCTATCACAGATGCACTCTTGAAACCATCCACCCAGTGAATCACCCACTCACACATCTATGCACAGTCGCACACACCCCATCCACACAAACACTCAGGCACCCATACAGATACTCATAGAACCAATAAATAACCCATATAGACACTCATGTAGCTATTCGCAAATCCATGCATCCACTTACACACCAACAGACGGATACAGACATTCACACAGTTTAGTCACTAACCCATGCATTCAGTAAGATACGTTTAATCACTCACTTGTAGTCAGTCACGCACGTACTAAATCATCCATTCAGACACTTATACACCCACTCATTCTTCAATACGCCTTTCCCTATATATATTAAACATATTTAAACTTTACAGAAACACAGTCACTGGATGATGTCATCAGTGATGTCATCAGTGATGTCATTTGAGATGTCATCAGTGATGTCATCAGTGATGTCACTGACCATGTCATGAGTGATGTAATATGTGACGTCATCAGCAGTGCATTGCGGGGCGCGAGTTATAGTTAGCTGAACTAACTATAACGGGGGAATTTCACGGGTTTTGTATGAGTGCAATGTCCAACTAACTATAACTGTCCCTAAAACCTCTGGTTTTTTCAGTGAATATATATATATATATATATATATATTTCTTTTTAAAACAAACAGTCCGTGATCGGTGCGCACTTTACTCAGCTGGTGCATATGTCGAGGTCAGACCATACCTCGCAATAATGTCTTCAATCAAAATTAGGCACTGCACTCCAGAAGTCGTATGGTTAGAAAAAGCTTTTAATAAAGCATAGTTCCGCCACCATTACCACCACCAAACGTTTCGACCAAGAGATGGTCTTTGTCACGGTCTTGGTCGAAACGTTTGGTGGTGGTAATGGTGGCGGGAACTATGCTTTATTAAAAGCTTTTTCTAACCATACGACTTCTGGAGTGCAGTGCCTAGTTTGATTGAAGATATATATATATATATACATATATATATATATATATCCCACCGCAAGGCACAAGCGCGTTCACCTTACCCGGTCCTCTTGATGGCGGCGTTCCGTGGCGGGGTAGCGAACCACTATCTCTCAATCCAAACGCTGTTCCACTTTCCCAAACAGCATGCCACGGACACAATCGTTTTGCAAGCGGTTGTTTTTATTTCTCCGGCAACCCTATGCGTTTCGAGGCCACACGTGAACAAGAGGCGTGTGGCCTCGAAATGCGTAGGGTTGCCGGAGAAATAAAAACAACCACTTGCAAAACGATTGTGTCCGTGGCATGCTGTTTGGGAAAGTGGAACAGCGTCTGGATTGAGATATATATATATATATATATATATATATATATATATATATATATATATATTGCAGGCTCCGTCTCCAAACATCCACTGCACTCGGACAGACGAACGCGGACCCAAAGTTCTTTGTGCAATATATATTTATTTTGTGCCCTGCATCTCCGCCATGACGCGTTTCAGCCCCACCTGGGCCTTGATCACAATACGTCTTTTCCTATATATATTAAAAATATTTAAACTTTACAGAAACACACAGTCACTGGATGATGTCATCAGTGATGTCATTTGAGATGTCATCAGTGATGTCATCAGTGATGTCACTGACCATGTCATGAGTGATGTAATATGTGACGTCATCAGCAGTGCATTGCGGGGGCGCGAGTTATAGTTAGCTGAACTAACTATAACGGAGGAATTTCACGGGTTTTGTACGAGTGCAATGTCCAAGTAACTATAACTGTCCCTAAAACCTATGGTTTTTTCAGTGAATTTCAAAGGTTTTTAAATGCTAATTTGTAACTATAACGTGTCTGAAACCTATGGTTTTTTCAGTGAATTTCAAAGGTTTTTTAAATGCTAATTTGTAACTATAACGTGTCTGAAACCTATGGTTTTTTCAGTGAATTTCAAAGGTTTTTTAAATGCTAATTTCTAACTATAACGTGCCTGAAACCTACGTTTTTTTAGTGAATTTCAAAGGTTTTGTAAATGACAATTTTTAAATGTATTAATTGTTATTTTAATTTTTATCATACTGATTTACTACATTTTTTGAAACAATTTTTTTTACATATTTTATTTTTTAAATTACATTGTAATTACATTATACATTACATTACAAAAAATACTTTCTCTTAATGAATTACTTTAGTTTAAATACTTTGCAGATAGGCAATAGACTTTTAAGTACAGTAGTTACAGTTGTTGCAATGGGCAACACATTTTCAAACACAATGCAACATTCTGCTCAATGTGAATTTCTAGTTAAATGCAATTAGTTACTTTATGGATTACTTTTCTAACCACAGGACTGGATCCTAGATTCAGTCCTGGTACATCTCCTGTAAACAGTTGAGTAAAAGCGTTTTGGTTACAGTCGTGATTTTTAAGGAATATTATTGTATTTTAAAAGTTGTCACTTAGAAACTTTTTCTCATAGAATCACCAATGTTATCCTATGGAAGGAAATTCACTTAGCAGGTAAAAACTGTTATCGTTACTTTTTATTACTCAGTGTTGGATCTTGGATCCAGCACTGGTGCATCTCCTGTAAACAGTTGAAAGAATGCGTTTAAGTCATACAGGCGATTTTTAAGGAATATTTGTAGTTTGTGAAAATCAACACTTTGAAACTTTTTTGCTGAAAACCAGTCAATGTTAGACTATGAAGGAAATTCAAGTTACCGGTAAGTACGGTTAAAATTACTTTTGAGGATCAGTACTGGGCTGAAACATGCAGCACTGAGGTCTCTCCTGATAACAGGTGAGTAAATCGGAATTCGTATTTCGGCTGATTTTAGAGGAATATTTTAAAGTTCCAAAACTCCACACTTAGAAGAATTTCCAAGTGAAACCAGTCAATGTTAGCCTATGGAAGGAAATTCAAGTTACTGGTAAGTACGGTTAAAATTACTTTTCAGGACCAGTACTGGGCTGAAAGATGCAGCACTGAGGTCTCTCCTGATAACAGGTGAGTAAATCAGAATTCGGATTTCGGCTGATTTTAGAGGAATATTTGTATGTTTCAAAAATCAACACTTAGAAGAATTTCCAAGTGAAACCAGTCAATGTTAGCCTATGAAGGAAATTCAAGTTACCGGTAAGTACGGTTAAAATTACTTTTCAGAATCAGTACTGGGCTGAAAGATGCAGCACTGAGGTCTCTCCAGATAACAGGTGAGTAAATCGGAATTCGTATTTCGGCTGATTTTAGAGGAATATTTTAAAGTTCCAAAACTCCACACAGCCGGGTACATTGCCCGGATCGGCTGTGTGAGGGTAGGACGTCCGCCGCCTTGTTCCTGATGAACTGACACTACATTTTAGTGTCTACACCAGCCGGTACTGATGCCGTGCATCCTTGACCCTAATAGGGTTGTGTTGTTTTTTTGATCTACAGGTACCACTTTTTAGGGTGCTGTAATGGTGGTCACTAGTTTATTTCAATTCATTGTTGACCACTACCATTAAGTGTAGGTAGATCATCGTTGGTCCTGAAGAATTGCCATTTAATATATTGTCAGGCAAGAAACATGTTGACCTCTTTTACAAACGCAAAAATCTCTACATCCTTAGAGTGGAGATAAGCGTCTTGTTTTCTTTTTAACCAGGGTAGGGGCCACATTTAATAAAATTATTCTGAGTGGACCACCTCCCTTTTTATTTTCCTACACATCTTTATCACCTACACCTTTTTAGGGCCCTCACACGCACTTCACCCACCGGCATATGGAATAAAGATCTCCGCCAAGGAGGCCCCATCACGGGTGCCGATCGGGGATTGCAGCGCCGACCCGATAAGGAGCAGACCCGATGATGAAGCATGACACCTAGCAGGCTGGGTGTGTGAGGGTCTTTTTCCAAGAGGAGAGGATTCTTCTCCCCACCTTTCACCACTCCATATCTCTATGTGGAGTCTCTATATTGAAAAACACTTCCTCCTGCTTTTAACATTAGGAACTGCATCTTTGCAAACGCGCCCCGTGGCGCGTTTTAAGTTGGGGGATTAAGTTCCCTTGAATCCTGAGGGTCCCTAGGGGCCAACTAGACCACCAGGAACCTCCAATATGCGCCAGGGGCTGCGTTGCAGAGACGTGTAGAGAGGCCACACCCCTTTTTACACCTCTCTGCAACGCAGCTCTGTGGCGCTTTCTGGATGTACCTGTTGGGCTAGTTGGCCCCAGGGACCCTCAGGATTGAAGGGGATTTAATTCCCCATCTTAAAACGCGCCACGGGGCCTGTTTGCACACATGTCACCTGAAGCCCCGCCCCCTCCCTTCACCACTGTGCAAACGCGCCCCGTGGTGCGTTTTAAGTTGGGGCATTAAGTCCCCTTGAATCCTGAGGGTCCCCGGAGTCCAACTAGCCCACCATATACCTCCAAAAGCGCCACAGAGCTGCGTTGCAGAGAGGTGTAAAAGGGGTGTGGCCTCTCTACACCTCTCTGCAACGCAGCCCCTGGCGCATACTGGAGGTTCCTGGTGGGCTAGTTGGCCCCAGGGACCCCCAGTATTCAAGGGGAATTCGTTCCCCCTCTGCAAACGCGCCAGGGGCACGTTTGCAGAGTGGTGAAGGAAGGGGCGGGGCCTGCGGGCCGATCGTTTAAAAAAAAAAAAAAATGTGTCCCCTGAAGGGGGGCTGTGTGGCCCCCTTCCTTTTTCCTTTTTTATGCCCTGGGGACCCCATCCCCCAGGGCCTTACCCCTTTTTTTTAATTTTTAATTTAAAAAAAAACGGGAAGGAGGCCGCGTGGCCCCCTTCCCTGGGCCTGTATTGGCCCCGGGGACCCCATCCCCCGGGGCATGGCCTCGTTTTTATTTATATTCTTTGGAGGGGGCTGCGTGGCCCCCTCCTCTGGCCATTTAAGGCCCCGGGGACCCCATCCCCGGGGCCGGCCATTCCGTTTTTTTTTTTTTTGGGGAGGGGGCCGCGTGGCCCCCCTCCCGGGCCACTACTTGCCCCGGGGACCCCATCCCCCGGGGCCTGGCCTCTCTTTGGGGACTGTGGGGGTCCCCAATCCCCCCACAGTCCCGCCGGCTCCCCGCGTCCCTAGGGTGCCGGCATTGCTTTTACACATGGGGAGCAGCTAACATGCTGCTCCCCATGTGTAAAAGCAATGTGCTTTGGATATTGGAAGAGAGAGCAGGTTTCCCTGCTCTCTCTTCCAATATCCAAAGCAGTTTGCAATGACAGGACGGGAGCCGCGAGGCTCCCGTCCTGTCATTGCAAACAGCAGTGTCCCGGGGTAGGCACCCCGGGACACTGCAGGAGCCGGCCCTGGGGGTGGTGGTCCCCAGGGCCATCAAGGGCTCCAGGAGGGGGCCGCGCGGCCCCCCTCCCATTCAGTACACAGCCCCGGGGAGGTGGTGGTCCCCGGGGCTCTGGGGTCCGTAACGGACCCCCATATTAAAATGTTTAGTGCCCCGGGGAGGTGGTGGTCCCGGGCGTGTGGGGGCTGGAGCCCCCACACAGGTTTAATAATTTTTTTAAAAATCCCGGGGAGGTGGTGGTCCCGGGGCTGCGGGAGGGCTCAGAGCCCTCCCGCACCATTTTTAAAAAGCCCCGGGGGTGGCAGTCCCCGGGGCTTGGGGGCCCTTTGAGGCCCCCACACATTAAATTATCCCCCCACCATGCCCCCGGGACTTGGGCCACCCGGGGGCCATTAACTATCGAAGCGTGGGAGACCGCGCTTCGATTTTTTTTTTTTTTCGGCAGGATTCGCGCACCCTGAGCGCATCCTGCCGATTTAAAAAAAAAAATTTTTTTTTTGCCCAGGGGGTCCTTGTGGGACCCCCTGAGCAAACCTAGGGGGTCAGGGTGTTTCTACCCTGCCCCCTTTGTGCGCTTTGCGCACTTGTTTCTGTCCCTCGGTTCTACCGAGGGACAAAATGGCTGCCAACATTTCCTGAATCGGAATGTTGACAGCCAGCTGACAGCCAATTAACATGCAGCTCGTGATCGGGAGGGTACGCGGACCCTACTCGTCCCTAGATATCACTAACTTTTTACTTTTCATTTTCTCAGCAACTACTGAACGGATTTACACCATTTAACAAAAAGGGTTCTTTCTGAACCAAGAACTACCTCTTTGCCAAATTTGGTGTAATTCCGTTCAGCAGTTCGGGCTGTAGCCGTGTCTAAAGTTTCCTATGGGAAAATGCATGGGGAAAACGCGTTTTGGGACCCCCTTTTTCTCGGCCCCCGCTTGACGTATCACCCCGAGACTTTCAGGGTAGGAGCGGACCGGAGCGCCCCACGAAGTTTGAAAATTTCGCGAAGATACGTCAACCGGCAAGAGAGTTATTTCAAATAGAATGTCGCGGATTTCCTATGGATAATAGGTTGTAACTATAACTATCTACTGGCGACCGCCAGTAGATAATATATATATATATATATATATATATATATATATATATATATATTCACTGAAAAAACCATAAGTTTTAGGGACAGTTATAGTTAGTTGGACATTTCACTCGTACAAAACCATAGAAATTCCCCCGTTATAGTTAGTTCAGCTAACTATAACTCGCGCCCCGCAATGCACTGCTGATGACATCACATATTACATCACTCATGACATGGTCAGTGACATCACTGATGACATCACTGATGACATCTCAAATGACATCACTGATGACATCATCCAGTGACTGTGTGTTTCTGTAAAGTTTAAATATGTTTAATATATATAGGGAAAGGAGTATTGAAGAATGAGTGGGTGTATAAGTGTCTGAATGGATGATTTAGTACGTGCGTGACTGACTCTACAACTGAGTGATTAAACGTATCTTACTGAATGCATGGGTTAGTGACTAAACTGTGTGAATGTCTGCATCCGTCTGTTTGTTGGTGTGTAAGTGGATGCATGGATTTGCGAATAGCTACATGAGTGTCTATATGGGTTATTGATTGGTTCTCTGAGTATCTGTATGGCTGCCTGAGTGTTTGTGTGGGTGGGGTGTGTGTGACTCTGTACATAGATGTGTGAGTGCGTGATTCACTGGGTGCATGATTTCAAGAGTGCATCTGTGATGGACTGCTTGGGTGGGTGAGTGTGTGTATGGGTGTGTTAGTGTGTGAATGTATATCTCAGTGGTACATGTGCGAGCAACTACATAGGTAAAAGGCAGTATATATGTGTGTTAGAGTATTTAAATGGCTATAAGTGAGAGTGTGTGATTGTGAGAGTGGCTGTATGGATGCGTGTGTGCTAGTATCAGTTATTGTATAAGAGCATAAGAATGTGCTAGTATTTGTATGAGTAAGTGAGCTGGTGTGTGTATAACTGTATAGGTGAGTAAATGGGTGTGTGATTAATTTTTTGCATGACTGACTAGGTGTGTGAGTACCTCTATGGATGAGTGGCGGTATGTGAGTGTTTATATAGGTGTATGAGTGCATATGATAGTCCTGTACTGAGTGACTGTAAGTATGAGTGACTGTACGGGTGAGTGAGTAGATGTGTGTGTGTAGACCTAAGAATCAGTGAGTGGGTATGTAGTTATTGGTATTGGAGTGTGTATGGTTTTGAGAATGGCAGTCTGTAATTTAGAGTGGGTGTATCAAAAGTTATATTAGGGTGTGAGAAGATGCATGAAATTATCACATGGATGATGTCATCAGTGATGTCATCAGTGATGTCATTTGAGATGTCATCACTGATGTCATCACTGATGTCACTGACCATGTCATGAGTGATGTAATATGTGACATCATCAGCAGTGTATTGCGGGGGCGCGAGTTATAGTTAGCTGAATTAACTATAACGGGGGAATGTCTATGGTTTTGTACGAGTGAAATGTCCAACTAACTATAACTGTCCCTAAAAGCTATGGTTTTTTCAGTGAATTTCAAAGGTTTTTAAATTCTAATTTCTAACTATAACGTGTCTGAAACCTATGGTTTTTTCAGTGAATTTCAAAGGTTTTTTAAATGCTAATTTCTAACTATAACGTGCCTGAAACCTATGATTTCTTAAGTGAATTTCAAAGGTTTTTTAAATGCTAGTTTCTAACTATGCCTACAGAGGTAGGACTTGTGAAGAAAGAAGAAAAAACGCACAGAAAGAAGCAAAAGAAATGCAGAAAGAAGCAACAGAAGTCCACAAAGACGAAGAAAAGTGCAGGAAGAAGCAAAAGATGTGCAGAAAGAACCAACAGAGGAGCAGAAAGAGGCCTTGTTGCAAAATCATCCTGTGCCCACAACTTTTTCAGACGAGTACTGGTGGTAACTGACTCTGACTAACCAGAGCCAGTGCTATGCTAAAAGACACTTAGAATACAGTGAAAACACCTACATACACTAGGGAACACTATGCGTTGGGGTACCCCTGTGATTAGCATGACCTCCTCTGTAAGTCCCTAGTACATAATAGGGCAGGGGGATTAAAACTACCTCTTAAAACATGCTACAGGGTGACATGTGTGCAAATGCACCCCGTGGCGCGTTTTAAGTAGCGGGATTAAGTCCCCTTGAATCCTGAGGGTCACTGGGGCCCAACTAGTCCCCCAGGTACCTACAGTTAGGACCACAGAGCTGAGTTGCAGAGAGGCGTTCCGAAGCCACGCACCTTTTTCACCTCTCTGCAACGCAACTCTGTTGTGCTTACTGAAGGTACCTGGTGGGCTAGTTGGCCCCCAGGGTCCCTCAGGATTCAAGGGAATTAATTCCCCAACCTAAAACGCACCACAGGGCGTGTTTGCTCACATGTCACCTGAGGCCCCGCCCCTCCCTTCACCACTGTGCAAACGCGCCCCGTGGCGCATTTTAAGTTGGAGGATTAGGTCACCTTGAATCCTGAGGGTCCCTGGGGCCCAACTAGCCCACCAGGTACTTCCAGTAAGCACCACAGGCCTGCGTTGCAACTCCTGTAACAAATTGTGCAGTTGTGTTTAGGTAGTGAAGGGGGTCATGCTGGGGGTAGTGTTTTAGGGTTTAGGGTAGTGCAGTGGTGTTTGTGTAGTGTAGGGGGTCGTGCTGGGGGGAGTGTTTTAGGGTTTAGGGTAGTGCAGTGGTGTTTGGGTAGTGTAGGGGGTCGTGCTGGGGGTAGTGTTTTAGGGTTTAGGGTAGTGCAGTGGTGTTTGGGTAGTGTAGGGGGTCGTGCTGGGGGTAGTGGTTTAGGGTTGTGGGTAGTGCAGTGGTGTTTGGGTAGTGTAGGGGGTACTGCTGGGGGTAGTGTTTTAGGGTTTAGGGTAGTGCAATGGTGTTTGGGTAGTGTAGGGGTACTGCTGGGGGTAGTGTTTTAGGGTAGTGCAGTGGTGTTTGGGTAGTGTAGGGGGTACTGCTGGGGGTAGTGTTTTAGGGTTTAGGGTAGTGCAGTGGTGTTTGGGTAGTGTAGGGGTTCGTGCTGGGGTAGTTTTTTAGGGTTTATGGTAGTGCAGTGGTGTTTGTGTAGTGTAGGGGGTAGTGTTTTAGGGTTTAGGGTAGTGCAGTGGTGTTTGTGTAGTGTAGGGGGTCGTTCTGGGGGTAGTGTTTTAGGGTTTAGGGTAGTGCAGTGGTGTTTGTGTAGTGTAGGAGGTCGTGTTTTAGGGTTCAGGGTAGTGCAGTGGTCTTTGTGTAGTGTAGGGAGTCGTGCGGGGGTAGTGTTTTAGGGTTTAGGGTAGGGCAGAGGTCTATGGGTAGTGTAGGGGGTCATGCGGGATAGTAGTGTTTTAGGGTTTAGGGCAGTGCAGTGGTGTTTGGGTAGTGTAGGGGGTCGTGCTGGGGGAGTGTTTTAGGGTTTAGGGCAGTGCAGTGGTGTTCGGGTAGTGTAGGGGGTCGTGCTGGGGGAGTGTTTTAGGGTTTAGGGCAGTGCAGTGGTGTTCGGGCAGTGTAGGGGGTCATGCTGGGGGAGTGTTTGAGGGTTTAGGGCAGTGCAGTCGTGTTCGGGTAGTGTAGGGGGTCATGCTGGGGGAGTATTTTAGGGTTTAGGGTAGTGCAGTGGTGTTCGGGTAGTGTAGGGGGTCGTGCTGGGGGTAGTGTTTTAGGGTTTAGGGCAGTGCAGTGGTGTTCGGGCAGTGTAGGGGGTCGTGCTGGGGGTGGTGTTTTAGGGTTTAGGGCAGTGCAGTGGTGTTCAGAAGTGTAGGGGGTCGTGCTGGGGGTCGTGTTTCAGGGTTTAGGGCAGTGCAGTGGTGTTTGGGCAGTGTAGGGGGTCGTGCAAGGGGTGGTGTTTCAGGGTTTAGGGCAGTGCAGTGGTGTTCGGGCAGTGTAGGAGGTCGTGCAGGGGTGGTGTTTCAGGGTTTTGGGCAGTGCAGTGGTGTTTGGGCAGTGTAGGGGGTCGTGCGGGGCTGGTGTTTCAGGGTTTAGGGCAGTGCAGTGGTGTTCGGGCAGTGTAGGGGGTCGTGCAGGGGGTGGTGTTTCAGGGTTTAGGGCAGTGGTGTTCAGGCAGTGTAGGGGGTCTTGCTGGGGGTGATGTTTCAGGGTTTAGGGCAGTGCAGTGGTGTTCGGGCAGTGTAGGGGGTCTTGCTGGGGTTAGTGTTTCAGGGTTTAGGGCAGTGCAGTGGTGTTCGGGCAGTGTAGGGGGTCGTGCTGGGGGTGGTGTTTCAGGGTTTAGGGCAGTGCAGTGGTGTTCCGGCAGTGTAAGGGGTCGTGCAGGGGGTGGTGTTTCAGGGTTTAGGGCAGTGCAGTGGTGTTCTGGCAGTGTAAGGTGTCATGCTGGGGGGTGGTGTTTCAGGGTTTAGGGCAGTGCAGTGGTGTACGGGCAGTGTAGGGGGTCGTGCAGGGGGTGGTGTTTCAGGGTTTAGGGCAGTGCAGTGGTGTTTGGGCAGTGTAGGGGGTCATGCAGGGGGTAGTGTTTCAGGGTTTAGGGCAGTGCAGTGGTGTTCGGGCAGTGTAGGGGGTCGTGCTGGGGGTGGTGTTTCAGGGTTTAGGGCAGTGCAGTGGTGTTCCGGCAGTGTAAGGGGTCGTGCAGGGGGTGGTGTTTCAGGGTTTAGGGCAGTGCAGTGGTGTTCTGGCAGTGTAAGGTGTCGTGCTGGGGGTGGTGTTTCAGGGTTTAGGGCAGTGCAGTGGTGTACGGGCAGTGTAGGGGGTCGTGCAGGGGTGGTGTTTCAGGGTTTAGGGCAGTGCAGTGGTGTTTGGGCAGTGTAGGGGGTCGTGCAGGGGGTGGTGTTTCAGGGTTTAGGGCAGTGCAGTGGTGTTTGGCCAGTGTAGGTGGTCTTGCTGGGGGTGGTGTTTCATGGTTTAGTGCAGTGGTGTTCGGGCAGTGTAGGGGGCTTGCTGGGGGTGGTGTTTCAAGGTTTAGGGCAGTGCAGTGGTGTTTGGGCAGTGTAGGGGGTCTTGCTGGGGCTGGTGTTCCAGGGTTTAGGGCAGTGCAGTGGTGTTCGGGCAGTGTAGGGGGTCTTGCTGGGGCTGGTGTTTCAGGGTTTAGGGTAGTGCAGTGGTGTTCGGGCAGTGTAGGGGGTCATGCTGGGGCTGGTGTTTGAGGGTTTAGGGTAGTGCAGTGGTTTCGGGCAGTGTAGGGGGTCGTGCTGGGGCTGGTGTTTCAGGGTTTAGGGCAGTGCAGTGGTTTTCGGGCAGTGTAGGGGGTCTTGCTGGGGGTGGTGTTTCAGGGTTTAGGGCAGTGGTGTTCGGGCAGTGTAGGGGGTCTTGCTGGGGGTGATGTTTCAGGGTTTAGGGCAGTGCAGTGGTGTTTGGGCAATGTAGGGGTCTTGCTGGGGGTGATGTTTCATGGTTTAGGGCAGTGCAGTGGTGTTCGGGCAGTGTAGGGGGTCTTGCTGGGGGTAGTATTTCAGGGTTTAGGGCAGTGCAGTGGTGTTCGGGCAGTGTAGGGGGTCGTGCTGGGGGTGGTGTTTCAGGGTTTAGGGCAGTGCAGTGGTGTTCGGGCAGTGTAGGGGGTCGTGAAGGGTGTGGTGTTACAGGGTTTGGGGCAGTGCAGTGGTGTTCGGGCAGTGTAGGGGGTCATACTGGGGGTGGTGTTTCAGGGTTTAGGGCAGTGCAGTGGTGTTCGGGCAGTGTAGGGGCTCGTGCAGGGGCTGGTGTTTCAGGGTTTAGGGCAGTGCAGTGGTGTTCGGGCAGTGTAGGGGGTTGTGCTGGGGGTAGTGTTTTAGGGTTTAGGGTAGTGCAGTGGTGCTTGTGTAGTGTAGGAGGTCATGCTGGGGGTAGTGTTTTAGGGTTTAGGGTAGTGCAGTGGTGTTTGTGTAGTGTAGGGGGTCATGTTTTAGGGTAGTGCAGTAGTGTTTTGGTAGTATAGGGGGTCGTGCTGGGGGTAGTGTTTTAGGGTTTAGGGTAGTGCAGTGGTGTTTGTGTAGTGTAGGGGGTCATGCATGGGGTGGTGTTTCAGGGTTTAGGGCAGTGCAGTGGTGTTTGGCCAGTTTAGGTGGTCTTGCTGGGGGTGGTGTTTCAGGGTTTAGTGCAGTGGTGTTCGGGCAGTGTAGGGGGCTTGCTGGGGGTGGTGTTTCAAGGTTTAGGGCAGTGCAGTGGTGTTTGGGCAGTGTAGGGGGTCTTGCTGGGGCTGGTGTTTCAGGGTTTAGGGCAGTGCAGTGTTGTTCGGGCAGTGTAGGGGGTCTTGCTGGGGCTGGTGTTTCAGGGTTTAGGGTAGTGCAGTGGTGTTCGGGCAGTGTAGGGGGTCATGCTGGGGCTGGTGTTTGAGGGTTTAGGGTAGTGCAGTGGTTTCGGGCAGTGTAGGGGGTCGTGCTGGGGCTGGTGTTTCAGGGTTTTGGGCAGTGCAGTGGTTTTCGGGCAGTGTAGGGGGTCTTGCTGGGGGTGGTGTTTCAGGGTTTAGGGCAGTAGTGTTCGGGCAGTGTAGGGGGTCTTGCTTGGGGTGATGTTTCAGGGTTTAGGGCAGTGCAGTGGTGTTTGGGCAGTGTAGGGGGTCTTGCTGGGGGTGATGTTTCATGGTTTAGGGCAGTGCAGTGGTGTTCGGGCAGTGTAGGGGGTCTTGCTGGGGGTAGTATTTCAGGGTTTAGGGCAGTGCAGTGGTGTTCGGGCAGTGTAGGGGGTCATGCTGGGGGTGGTGTTTCAGGGTTTAGGGCAGTGCAGTGGTGTTCGGGCAGTGTAGGGGGTCGTGAAGGGTGTGGTGTTTCAGGGTTTAGGGCAGTGCAGTGGTGTTCGGGCAGTGTAGGGGGTCGTGCTGGGGGTGGTGTTTCAGGGTTTAGGGCAGTGCAGTGGTGTTCAGGCAGTGTAGGGGCTCGTGCAGGGGCTGGTGTTTCAGGGTTTAGGGCAGTGCAGTGGTGTTCGGGCAGTGTAGGGGGTTGTGCTGGGGGTAGTGTTTTAGGGTTTAGGGTAGTGCAGTGGTGCTTGTGTAGTGTAGGAGGTCATGCTGGGGGTAGTGTTTTAGGGTTTATAGTAGTGCAGTGGTGTTTGTGTAGTGTAGGGGGTCATGTTTTAGGGTAGTGCAGTAGTGTTTTGGTAGTGTAGGGGGTCGTGCTGGGGGTAGTGTTTTAGGGTTTAGGGTAGTGCAGTGGTGTTTGTGTAGTGTAGGGGGTCGTGCTGGGGGGAGTGTTTTAGGGTTTAGGTTAGTGCAGTGGTGCTTGTGTAGTGTAGGGGGTCGTGCTGGGGGTAGTGTTTTAGGGTTATGGGTAGTGCAGTGGTGTTTTTGTAGTGTAGGGGGTCATGTTTTAAGATGCAACGCTCCAATACCTGACCAGTCTGCACTACATAAAACTGCAAAAAAACTAAAAATAAAAAGTGTTTTGCACACTTTTGTCATTGGGCTATATGTGGGCTACATCTGGGTAATATTTGTGCTACATTTGGGCTCTTTTTTCTCTGGTGGCCATCTTGGAAGACTTCTTTGTTATGAAGTTTCCTAATTTCCTCATTTACTGCAGTCTCCTCAGTAGGAAATGCTTTCAGTTTTTTACTTTGATTCCATCAAGAAGGCATTCAGATGTGTCTCACATTTGCCATAAATTCAGAATGTTAGCACTCTAGTTGCTCATTAGATCACTGTAGTAAAGCTACTGCTCACCAGGGAGTTAACTGGAAGTCTGCTGCTGGTATTGAAAGTGATTGTTTCAGTCTGCATGTCAGAATTTTCTAATGAAATAGAAGAGGATTTGAGATCTCACTTAAAACATGCCCTAATCTTTCTTTCTGCAGCACTAACCATAATTTCTATTTCAAAAAGAACCCCTCATTTTGTTCCTTTTTAAATTAAATGTTTTAAGTGTTACCGGTTTATTCCAATCAAGATGGCTTCAGGTGTGCCATACTTTTGTCATAAGTAAGGCTGTTAGCGCTCTAGTTGTTCTTTAGAACACTCTGGGAAGCTGCAGTAGAACACAAAGGCATCAACTGGCAGGCTGCTCCTGTTGAAATATAACAGGAAGATATTTGAGATCACACTTGAAACATGTCCTAATTTTTCTTTCTACAGCACTAACCATAATTTCTATGACAAAATGAACCCCATCATTTTGTTCCTTTTTAAATTAAATGTTTTAAGTGTTACCAGTTTATTCCAATCAAGATGTCTTCAGGTGTGCCATACTTTTGTCATAAGTAAGGCTGTTAGCACTCTAGTTGTTCTTTAGAACACTCTGGGAAGCTGCAGTAGAACACAAAGGAATCAACTGACAGTCTCCGCCCTTGTTAGATGTACATGTTTTACTGAGAATGTCAGACTTCATTCTCACATGACTGAGAAAGATAATGTGAATTTACAGAAAATATGCTCTCATTTTAGCTTCTGGAGCACCTTCCAAAACTCTATGGGACAAGCATGTGAAAATAGTTTTCTCTCAAACATGATTCATGATATCCCAGCAGAAGGTTTTTCACAGGGTGAAATCACCTTAGAACACACCACAATTCCTGAAATTAGTATGGTACCATCAACAAATGAATTCTAATGTAACTAAAGTCTGTTATCACCCTTTATAGTTCTCCTTTTGGTAACCCTCAAAATCTTTGATTCACTACAATGCATTTCAATGGGGTACTATCATGTATATTGGTCCCAAGATGGCTGCCAGCAATTCCAGGATGAAGTGCTGACAGCCAATCAGATCTCACAATGACATGTGTGGTTAGGCTCCGCCCAGACATATATGTGATTTTACTTTTGATTTTCTCAGGAACTACTGAACGGATTTACACCATTTAACCAAAAGGCACGACTCTGAACCAAGGGCTACCTTTTTGCCAAATTTGGTGTAATTCCGTTCAGCAGTTCGGGCTGTAGCTGCGACTAAAGGTTCCTATGGAAAATTGCATGGGGAAAACACGTTTTGGGACCCCCCTTTTTTCTCGGCCCCCGCTTGCCGAATCACCCCGAAACTTTCAGGATAGGAGCAGACCGGAGCGCCCCACGAGTTTTGAAAATTTCGCGAAGATTCGTCAACCGGCGCCAAAGTTATTGGAAATAGAATGTTGTGAATTTCCAATGGAAAATAGGTCCTAAATATAACTATCTACTGGGGACCGCCAGTAGATAATATATATATATATATATATCCAAAGAATTCCGCATGCATAATCCACTATTGAGGAAATTACGAAAACGGACCCACAATTCGGTGCTCAGAATTTTATTTTTATGCCCAGCACCTTCGCCACGACGCGTTTCGACCTTCCAGAGGTCTTGTTCACATATGGCCCGATTCACAGAACTAACTTAAGACAAAATCCTAAACTTACTACCATTTTGGTATTCACAGAAGGCACTTGCTCATTTTGGTATTCACAGAAGGCACTTACTCATTTCGGTATTCACAGAAGTTAGGAGTCCTAACTTTACGACTCCTAAATGCCTTCTGTGAATACCGAAAGTCTTAAAGTTAGGATTTTCTCAGTTTAGGAGTAGTAAAGTTAGGACTCCTAACTTTATGACTCCTAAATGCCTTCTGTGAATACCGAAAGTCTTAAAGTTAGGAATTTTCTCAGTTTAGGAGTAGTAAAGTTAGGAGTCCTAACTTTACTACTCCTAAACTGAGAAAAATCCTAACTTTAAGACTTTCGGTATTCACAGAAGGCATTTATGAGTCCTAAAGTTAGGAGTCCTAACTTTACTACTCCTAAACTGAGAAAAATCCTAACTTTAAGACTTTCGGTATTCACAGAAGGCATTTAGGAGTCCTAAAGTCCTAACTTTACTACTCCTAAACTGAGAAAAATCCTAACTTTAAGACTTTCGGTATTCACAGAAGGCATTTAGGAGTCCTAAAGTTAGGACTACTAACTTCTGTGAATACCGAAATGAGTAAGTGCCTTCTGTGAATACCAAAATGAGTAAGTGCCTTCTGTGAATACCAAAATGGTAATAAGTTTAGGATTTTGTCTTAAGTTAGTTCTGTGAATCGGGCCCTTAACGCGCATGCGAAGTGCCTTCCCTTAAATAAAGTGCTTGTGCATACATTCGTGACAAGTCACATGTTACATGGACATAGAACATAGAAGAGTTGTTTCACGGTCGTAATACCATCAATAGCAGCAACTGTTCAATAATTACAAATAGATACATATAAAATGGCATAAATAATTAAAAATCCTTAAAAACATTTTAATATGTTAAAAAAGGTGTTGCCAAGTACTTCATCTAAAAACGTAATATAAAGCATATATATTTATATATATATATATATATATTCACTGAAAAAACCATAGGTTTCAGGGACGTTATAGTTACAAATTAGCATTTAAAAAACCTTTGAAATTCACTGAAAAAACCATAGGTTTTAGGGACAGTTATAGTTAGTTGGACATTGCACTCGTACAAAACCCGTGAAATTCCCCCGTTATAGTTAGTCCAGCTAACTATAACTCGCGCCCCCGCAATGCACTGCTGATGACGTCACATATTACATCACTCATGACGTCCTGTCATTGCAAACAGCAGTGTCCCGGGGGTAGGCACCCCGGACACTGCAGGAGCCGGCCCTGGGGGGTGGTGGTCCCCAGGGCCATCAAGGGCTCCAGGAGGGGGCCGCGCGGCCCCCTCCCTACATTTTGAAAGCCCCGGGAGGTGGTGGTCCCCGGGGCTTTGGGGTCCAAACGGACCCCCATTTAAATTTTCTTAGTGCCCCGGGGAGGTGGTGGTCCTCGGGCGTGTGGGGGCTGGAGCCCCCCACACAGGTTTTTTTAAATAAAAAAGAAGCCCCGGGGAGGTGGCGGTCCCGGGGCTGCGGGAGGGCTCAGAGCCCTCCCGCACCATTATACAAAAAGCCCCGGGGGTGGTGGTCCCCGGGGCTTGGGAGGCCCTTAGAGGCCCCACACACATAAAATTAACCCCCCAGCATGCCCCCGGGACTTGGCCCACCCGGGGCCAATTAGCATCGAGCGCGGGAGACCGCGCTTCGATTCTTTTTTTTTTCAGCAGGGTTCGCGCTCCCTGAGTGCATCCTGCCGATTTAAAAAAAAAAAAAAAAAAAAGTATTTGCCCAGGGGGTCCTTGTGGGACCCCCTGAGCAGACCTAGGGGGTCAGGGTGTTTCTACCCTGCCCCCTTTGTGCGCTTTGCGCACTTGTTTCTGTCCCTCGGTTCTACCGAGGGACAAAATGGCTGCCAACACTTCCTGGTTTGGAGTGTTGACAGCCAATTAACATAAAGCTCGTGCTCGGGAGGATCCGCGGCCCTAGATATCACTATCTTTTTACTTTTCATTTTCTCAGCAACTACTGAACGGATTTACACCATTTAACAAAAGGGTTCTTTCTGAACCAAGAACTACCTCTTTGCCAAATTTGGTGTAATTCCGTTCAGCAGTTCGGGCTGTAGCCGTGTCTAAAGTTTCCTATGGAAAATTGCATGGGGAAAACGTGTTTTGGGACCCCCTTTTTCTCGGCCCCCGCTTGACGAATCCCCCGAGACTTTCAGGGTAGGAGCGGACCGGAGCGGGCCATAAAGTTTGAAAATTTTGCGAAGATACGTCAACCGGCAAGAGAGTTATTTCAAATAGAATGTCGCGGATTTCCTATGGATAATAGGTTGTAACTATAACTATCTACTGGCGACCGCCAGTAGATAATATATATATATATATATATATATATATATATATATATATATATATATATATATATATATATATATATATATATATATATTGCCAAGCAGCTGCAAAACCACGTGGGTCACTGGCTCTTCTCACTCCCCCACCCCAGATTCCGGAACACCCGGATCATGGCCTCATACACAAGGAACTGCCCAGGTGGTAAGTCATAGTGCTCCAGTAAATCCTCCAGAGGCACCAATACTCCCTGTTGGTAGCAATACCCGGTTGTCACCAACACTGCCTCCATCGGTGCCAGCACCACGGTCTGTAGCAACCCCCGGGTGTGGGATTGGTGCCGTAGGGCATAGCAATGTTGTCAATATGGTTCCCATGTGAGCCGTCCACCCCATCTCCCCAGCTCCTCTTGATTATGCCCATCGAGTCACATTGTGGTCCATTGGTGATGTGAGGCCAGTAAATATAATTCAAAGTCTGGGGCGCACAGACCTCTCTCCTATGGAGGGTGCAAGAGCACCACCAAGAATTCTCTATGTGGGATCCCATTCCATATCAGATCATGCAGTAAGGCATCCAGCAATCTAAACCATGAGTTCAGCACAATGGTCAGTAAATTGATGAAAAAATATAGTAGTCTGTGAAGCATCACCATCTTGGAGACTGTGATACTGGCCATGATGGGCAACTTGAGGGAGCGCCAGAAGGGTACACAAGACCTCAGGGATAGGAGGGTCTACCCCAAGTTACCCTCACGAGTGTCAACCAGAGAGTGGAAAACCTGGATACCCAGGTAGTGAAAGGAAGTAGGGGACCACGTCAGTTCCAAGGGGAGGACAGGCGGTCTGAGCATCCAAAGGGACACAGGAAACACATGTGTCTGGGCCATGTAACTCACAGACCAGACACCTCCTCTAATTGCCGAAGAAGAGACATCACCTTCAGGACACCCGCAGCACTGTCCCCTAGATAAAACAATATATCATCCACGTGGAGGGAAATGATGTGCTCCGCCTCTCAACTACCTTACCAGAGTCACCCCTGCCCATCTAAAAAGTGCAGCAAGGGCTTCAGAGGCCAAGGCAAACAACAACGGGAATAGTGGACATCCCTGTCTCGTACCTCTGCATACCCTATATTGAGGGGAGAACGTGGCACCGTCCGTCGGGGCAGTAATAAACAGTCTAACCTATTTAACCTGGTTCCCTCCAAGGCCCATACCCCCCATCACCTCGAACAGGAAGTCCCACCGTACCGTGTTGAATGCCTTCTTGAGGTATACAAACATCAATATATTCACCATAGGCACAGGACTCAGGGTTGTACAATACGTGGTACAACCTCCTAAGGTTCAATTAAGTATTGCACGTGGGGATAAGGCCGTTCTGATCACTATGAATTAGTGTCGTCATATGTGGAAGGAGTCAGAGTGCCAGCACCTTGCTCAGAATTTAGGAATTGAGATTCAACATGGAGAGAGGGCAGAACTCTGTGACCCAGGATCCCTGTGACTTTGATTTAGGAAGAGGGATCACCACGGCATCATTGGTGGACTCTGGGAGTCCGCATTGGTGCCAGGAGTTGGCATATACCGCCTCAAGGTGCGTATGTCACAAAAAATTCGGCAGAAGGAAATCAGGGCCCTGTGTCTTGTCCCATTATCTCTTTAATGGCTCAGCAGGCAGCACAGTCTGAGGCAGGATGGCCAGTAAAGGCGTTCTGATCTCCGCTCAGAGAGGCTGAGGGGCAGCGTATAGAACAATATAATTTTCATATAATTAAGTGCTGATGGAAGCGGGGGAGTGCAAGTAACAGCCGTCTCCTGACCTAATGTGTGTAATGGGCCCCCCCAACTCATGTCTGATAAGACATGCCAACAATCTCCCAGAATCCCCCTTCTCCTCATGTGCCCTGGCATTATATTGCTGATAATCATGGCTACACAGCCTCTCTAGTATGATTTTATACTTTTCCCTAGCCTGCAGGAGCTCCTTCATCACTCCCGCCCTGGTACCAAGGGCAGTGTCCAATGTGTGCAGGACAGCATCCTATGTTCCCCGTTCAGTTCCTTCTGAACACCTCCAGTCTGACCAATACAGTGTCCTCGCACCATGACCTTGAGGCCTCCCACTCCACCACACACGAGGAGGCTGATCCCTGGTTCCTAATGAAATACTCAGTGATTATCGCTGCCAAAGTGTCTCCATTGCACGTCTCCTCCAGGGAGGACGGGGTAAATCACAAGGTGGGAACAGGTGGTCGGACCCTCCCCAGCATGTACTTCATTAAAACCGGACTATGGTCTGACAGGGTGCGCCCCAGATACTCAGAGTGTACAAAACTGGGGCTCAATCTATGCAAACAGACAAAGCAATCAATTTGTGTGTGCAGGCTAAGAATGTGGGAGTAATAGGAGTAGTCTCGGTCCACCCCATGTTGTGTCCTCCAAACAGCTGCCATCCCCCAATGCTCCAGCCAGTCCCGGAAACTCTCAGCCAACCTATGAGCCGAAGCTCCCAACAATTGGGTTGTGGATTGGTCTAGAACAACACCCAGCACACAATTGAATTCGCCACCCAACAACAGTTTGTCAGTAAGGAGAGTTGCCATGTGGACCGAGAGGGATTGGAGGAACGTCACCTGGTCCTGCTACGGAGCATAAATACTCCCTTGAGTAACCTCCTTCCCAAATAGCATCCCTTCACAGAAAACAAATCTACCCTCTTTACCAATGACAGAACTTGTGAGTTCAAAGGGAGTCCCAGCCCTTATCATGATCAGGGTACTCCTGGCATACACGGAGTAAGCGGTGGCCTACAACTGGCCCCACCATCTCTGTAACAGCCTATGAATTTTGTTTTCCACCAAGTGTGTCTCCTGCAACATGGCCACCTGCACTGCCCGTCGCCTCAAGTATTGGTGTATGTTATGGCATTTTTGAGACCGACACCATCCCCATAATATTCTAGGACAAAAAAGACTGTGTCTGCCGATGATCTGTCATATGACAAAGCGCCTGAGCCGGCGGGCAAAAACATCCCACTACTAAGAAATTCTCCTTCCAAGGGCAGCACAACAATGGCAGGCCATCCATACAGTTGAATATGGAATATTATCTATATGAACAACTTTCCCAGTCTACTGGCAAGGGCCTTTCAGTAGGGAGCATACCAAGATAGGCACGTCAGTCCCGAACAGTGCCCTCATGGCACTATATCAACGGGTCCACTGTTCCTCCGGCAGTCAAGCACACCCAGCCCAAATAGGGTGCACCAGGTAAATCAAAGGTCAACAGATCCATCCCACCCCAAAATGACAACAACTTCCCACAGCATGCAGAGCACATAATACAAAGGATATCAGGCCAAATCATCCACTTTCTGGGCGGTCATCACTGGAAGGCCAGTGTCTTCGCCTTGTGAGGACATCGAGTTCGACACCACCGATTTGGGTTCTGAAGGAGATCCAGTCCCTGAGGCCAATCCTTCTGCTTACACAATGTCTGCCACCGCCTGTAGGGCCACCGTCCTCTCCAGTTCACTCTGAGATGGAGACGGGCCGTTCCCCAAGCCGTTCCGTAAAGCCCTGCGTCAAAGCTGTCACAATCATCGTTTAGGCGGCATCCGATCCAGGCGCACCATCGGGAGGGCCACCCTGTAGACCTCCAGCTGGGTCCAGGCTGATTGTGGGTCCTCACAAAGTGCGTGGCTCCATCTAGAACAATCCAAAGTTTGAAGGGGAACATCAGGGAGTATTGGAGGCCACTATCCCGCAGAGTTTTTTTTACCTCCAAGAAGGAGGCCCTCTTCGCTTGCCCAGCTGCCGTGAAATCCGGGAAAATTGAGACCTTGCTATTTTCCACAGTGAAGGGCCCTTCTGAGCGGGCCCATGGTAGTATGATTTCCCTGTCCATGTAGTGCAATAACCAGGCTACTACCAGCCTAGGATGTCTACCCGGGGGCCTGTAGATGTGCCGGGACCCAGTGGGCATGCTCCAGTGCAAAGAAAGGAGTAAGCTAATCCGGGGCCACCTCCAACCTCAGCCAGTGTTCTAGGTATGGGACCATGTCTACCTTGTCTACACCTTCCGGAAGGCCCACCACTCGAATGTTGTTTCGCCAGTGGCGCCCTTCAGCATATTCCGAATGCCTTTCCAGGACCTGGATGCGGTCCCGCAGCTCAGACACCTGATTTGTGAGTGCCGAGCATTGAGGACGGAGGTCTTTCACTGAGGTCTCCACCTCATTGACTCTGTCTGCCAATTTGAGGTGTTCGGTTTGCAACAGGCCGAGACCCACTGACACTGTACCAATATCCTGCTGGAGGGAGGTTTTGATGTCTGTAATGGCCGCTAGTATCTTATCGAGCTGGAGGCATATGGGAGCGGCATCCTGTCCAGTATCCTCTTCATCCGCCGAGGGGTGACAGGTACGATATATGGATTCGGGTTGCACCCCTGTCACTCTAGTTTTAGGTTTCCCCATCAGGATAGCCATGAGGAAGGGACAGGCCAGACCCAGTCACTAAGGCACTTGTGGCTTGGCAACAGCACTTGTTCAGGACACCACAGACCAACCTTCCCCAAGGATCACACTGCCACCAGTGTGGGCAGCCTCTTATTCGATTCCCACCAGTGTCAGGAGGAAGGGGGGCAGCCCAAGTAAAAATCCACCAGCCATGGGGGCCAGCCCAAAGGCGATCCCGCAGTGGGCAACCCAGGGCAGTGCAACACCACAGCCCCCACATGGGATCCACACACAGGCAGTCACTATCCAGGGAGCACCCAAGGGGCAGCTCCAGCGTCGGGTCAAATTTGCTCCAACACCAAAACATTAGCTCATTGGGCGGCCCACGGCCCAGGTACAGCAGCCAGCCAATTAAAACTGTTCCAGCCTATGGCACCCACCATGAGGAATGCATTCAATAATGTGTGCAGGCACACACCTGCCCTTGAAGTGCATCTGGGGCAGCAGCACCAGCTGGCACCACAGAGTGGGCTATGGGCCACCCGGGTCATCCTGACATCTTCAGTCCTCCACAGGCCTTACTGCTAGGCAGGGCCCCAGCAGACCATGTTCTCCCCTCCACGCCGCCATCATCCTTCGGCTTACACTACACCAGTAGGGGGGCACTCATCCAATGTCGGCTGCGCCTCCCTTAGCTCCCGGCATTTCAGTGGCCACAGCAGGACTTCTGAGGTCCCCACAGCCACCCACCAGGCAGCACATGCGGCCACTGCAGCTTTAGCTCCCGGCTGCCAAGTCACACTCCAAGACTGCAATCACCCCGGGATGGCCATCGTCCACAGAGTGGGCACCAGACATCGCACCATGCCCAGTATGCAGCTTGCCATTCAGGGAAACCTGCTCCTCCAATGGTGTGGGTGCCACACAGTTGCTCAGTGTTCTGGTGTCACCAGGCCAGCTCGGCATCCCGGCACAAGCTCCTCTGCCCCTAGGCAGGTACGCCTGGTCCCCCGGGGGCGGCAGTCCACCTGATCCAGCGGTCGGCAGGTGGGACACTCCCTGGGGTGACCTCCACTGCAGCAATGTGGCCAATCATCCACAGCCTCCTGATGCCTCCACTAGGCTGTCCCCACGGTCCGGCACCCGCACAGGCCAGATATGCTGAAGGCAGCACCAATCAGCTCCTCCAGCCTCACACTCTCAGAGGGCCCTGCGAGTGTCGGCGGCAAGCCCCCACCTAAGGGACAGGCTGTTAAACATGTAGGGGCCGGGAGGGGCCCATCGACTCTCTTAGACTGCTGGATTGCAGGATTAAGGCCGGTCCGAGCACGGAGCTTGTTCATAGAGCGTCCAGTGCGGCCGCCATCTTCGCCACCCTGCAGCTCAACTACCTCCTAATGGAAATTGATGTCACCCTCTGGCCATGGGGGGGACTGAAATCTGACCCAGGATGCAGCCTTGCACCGCACTGACATGCTTGATGTGGGCAACAATGCAGACCCGGATCTCCTAGGGGACATCATCGTGGATCATGGTCTTGTGGATGTTTGGCAACTCTCACATCCCCGCAAAAAAGAATTCACTTTTTTTCTAGCCAGTACATGGTAATGATTGTAAATAATGAGAGACGCCACCCTCATCATCAAGCAGAAGGCAGCACACCAAAGGGCTCTGGAGGATGACAGCACGTCGCTCACCCACCTCTACACTGCTGAGTCCTCGGTTCCCCTCCAGTATGCACTGCAATGGTTGAAGGGCCGGCACTACAAACAGGTTGAGTAGGTGGGGAGGTTACTGGTGACCCAGTTTTGCCAACAGGAGGTGTTGTTGGATATCCCAGTCATCAGGTCCACCAAGTGCACCATCCACAGCTGGTTTCAGGATATTGTGAATGAGTTTGTGGCTTTCTACCAGGATCTGTGCACTCCGGGGGTAGCGGCGGGGCATGCCCACCTGGACTGCTTTTTTGATGGCGTGTGCCTACCCTGCCTCAGTGAGTCAGGCAGGAGATCACCAAGGCAGAAATAGTGCAGGCCATCTCTAACTACCTATACCCCAAAGCCCAGGGAGAGGATGCCTCCCAGCAGAGTTTTACAAGTGGGCAGGTGAGGGGGTGGTGGATTCCCTCTACGAGGCCTTCTGTAAGGCAGAGCGCATGGGGTCCCTCAGCTCTATCTCAAACAAGGGCCTGATCGCAGTCCTCCCCAAGCCCAGGAAGGACCATCTCCTCTGTGGCAACTACCAGTCCATCTTTCTGCTCAGTGGGTGATTCCAACACTGATCCATGACTCACAGTTGGGGTTCATACCTGGGCGCTCAACTCGGAATCACCTCTGCACCCTGGCTCATGCATTATGGTCCATAAGGACATAGGGGGGATGCCCTGTTATAAGTATGATGCCTCCATCCAAGGGTCAATATACAGCTCAAAGAACTCGATGCTTCTGGCGATGTCTAAATCCTGGTTGCGATGGACGCTTGCCTGCATGACCATGTGCCCTTATGGGCCAATTACGGCCTTTGTATTGGTGGCGAGGTGCTTAACTGGGGAATGTGACACGCTGTGGGGATCCATACCCTTCATCATGTGCTTACCCAAAGGGCCCTCAAAGCCTTTCCGGCACTCCACAAGGAGTACATCCTCCCACCTGGCCAATACTGGCGGTACCTCCAACTGCATTACTTCCTCATCTACCACCTGGGACCTCAACCCTACTCTCTCCTGTCCTTCCCAGCGATTTCCTACCTCAAGGCATGGGGATGCTTTCAAGAGGGTTATGTCTGACTTTTACTGCTTCCTTGTTCATCATCTGTATTCCTTACCCCTGCTGGACAGCCTGGGCAGCAAAAGGCAGGCTTGCCTCCAGATGGAGTACGAGCCAGACGATTAGACCGACCTACTGGAGACACTAGGTCACGGAGCCAGTGAGACCTGGCTGAAATTTTGCCTTTTCAAATCACTGCATGACTCACACTGGATGCCCGCAAAGCTGTGGGAGGCGGGGCTACTGCCGCACTCCAACTGTTGGGGCTGCAACAGTGGTCAGTGTGGCCTGGTGCCATGCTGTGTGAGGTCCTGCTGATCCCTGTGGATCTAGCTCAGTCCCTGATTCTGTATCAGACAACCTCATATGAATGAGTCATTTATAACCTATAGGAGAGGGTGAAGATCTTCCTCCAAACCTGGGCCCCCCTTACTGCTGGATGAATGGCATTGAACGATCGGCAATGGAAGTCTGATGACTGGGTCTGCTGGGCTATTGAGTTGCCTCAGGCCTGGTCCTGCCTCTGTGGGCCATTCATTCTCACTGTCACGGCAGTGCCTCTGGACCCCCGCCCCTTGCTCTACTCCTCATCTCCTTGAGCCCCTCCTCCCTTCCCTACACTCTTCACTGCATTCCTCCTCCTTTTTCCATCACTTGCTGTCCTGCTCTTTTCCTCCCTCTCCCCCTTCATTCTTTCCCCTTTTTCTCTCTCATCCCCTTTCTCTCACCTCTGTCCTTTTCCCCTCGGACTTGTGGTTCCCCCCCATCCTCCACATGTCCTCAGCTTGCCTGCATGGTGTCTGTACTCCAGGCCATGGCACTGCTGCGATGATGTGTCCCAGTTACGTATCAAGCGTGCCCATGTGTGTAATGGTCTCGGTGAGCTGCCACTGTATTGTACTGTTTGGTATACCCTATTATTTGTTTTCCTTCTGTGATAAACCCAAATAAAGACATGCTAATTGGATTATTCTAAATTAATTCTATACATCACTTTTAAAAATTATTATTGCTTACTAAAAAATACTATTTTTCCTCAGGTGGGAATTTATGTTTTAATTTAAACTTCAGAAAAATAATTAAATTTATTATATTTTCATTAATTAAAGTTTTAATAAAAAAGTTAGTATACTAGTGATGTAGCATTTTTCTATTTTGTTCTACATTTAGAGTAAATATATAAAATGAATTTTCATTATCATTTAACATACAAGTATGTTTATATTTTTTCAAGTTAAATACATTTTTAAAAGTTTTCCTGCACTGTACCCTATGGAGAATCCACTGTCATGTCGGAGATCTCCACATGGTAAAGGAGAGGGAGAATATTTAACTTGAAAATAAATCTTAGAAATATTTTTATGTTAAATATTAATGTTAATTCATTTTCTGAAGTAACTTACACTAGACGTGTGTGAATATGAAAAGTAGTAAACTTACGCAAAAGTGGAAGTTACTTTTCTGAATCAGGAATGTAGTGGTACACCTATGTGTAGTAGTCAATGCACATGTGAACAAATATACAGGTCCTGGTTTACAACAGTAACTTATACTTTTGAGTAATTTATACTTTGGGTAAGTTTACTACTTTTTGGCTAATCACAAAATCCTAGTGTAAATGTACTTCAAAAGTGTAACTCGCATGTCTCCACCAAATTGAAGGGCCTTAGGGCTATTCATAAACTGCATGTGTCTATTCACTGAGATAGCTTGTACTTTTATGCAATTTACACATGTAATTTGCTTTTACACTTTTGACTAAGGTTCCTACTTTTGGCTATTCACAAAATTTGAATGTAAAGTTACTCAAAACTGTAAGAGTAAATTACATGTGCAAATTACGGAAAAGTATTTGATACCTTTGTGAATCAGGACCACAGAGTATATTTACCTTTTTTGAGTTGGCCTTATAATAAAAAAGAACAGCCACCTTGAACACCTTGAATTCCACTCTGAGAGCAGAATTTAATCATGAATAATTTAAAAACAAATCTTGAAAACAGAACTTTTTAACTAGGGCTTCAAAACGTATAGTCGTTTTAGCAACTGGCAACAATTGCACTTTAAAAGAAAATGTAATTTGCAATGGCACTTCTGTGCATCAGTGTGACAACCTGTAATGAAACTAATTACCCATCAAATAGCACTGGCCCACTACGCTCAGTGTATAATAACTGGAGAGCAAAATTCATTAACAAGACTGCACTCATCTGGTTGGAGTCCTTTTGTGTAAATTTGTATGGAGCTCCTCCAATTGAAGAAGAATTAATTGAAAATCAGCTTTTTTTAAAAACTTTATTTATTGGTTTTCAAACAGAAAACATAACCCACATAACATAGCCATTCGTAGGTACCCAACGCAGTTTCACCATATCCGCAGTACACAATACAGTCCGTTATTCTTGTAATTGTATATAGACAAGTACATCAGAGAGCAACACTCTACATTAATTATTACACTTTAAACAATTAATGACAGCAATACTGCCCTGTCGTGGTGCGGGGCCCAATGCAGCAGCAATAGCCCAAGTGGAGCTAACTAGTCAGTCGTGGCATGAGGATCTGGCATGACTATCTCTCCCATGGGTAGTCTTCTCAGGTGGGCCACAAAGGGCTCCCAAATGTCTTTGGGCCTCGTCCCAAGGGGCATCAGGTCCACCATCCAGGCTTGTGTAGTTGGTGCAGGGCGCCGCCCCCAGTGCATTGCCACCCTACGTTTGGCCAGCAGTAGTAGCAACACCGCTAGCCGGCGGTATGTTCTCGGAACAGCCTTCACATATCCCAGCAGGCAGGCCATAGGATCTGGCTGGATTGGTGCCCCCATAATATCTGTCAGTGTGGTGCATACCTCAGACCAGAATTTTGCCACCTTAGGACCAAGCTAAATGCGGGAAAGTGGCCTCTGGGCTGCGGCACCGCACACAATCCTGTGCAGATGTGTTGGTGTTCTATATGTCCTATTCCTAGTAGTTAAAATGTATCAGGCAGAGGCTGTAGTTGGGTGGTAAGTTGTCAATTTGGGCGGAACAGTACGTCCATCTTGTTTCCGGTATCTCAAAGTGTAAGTCTTCCTCCCAAGCCATCCTAGCCTTCGTGGTGTCAGTGGTGGAGGCGGCCGGTATTATTGCGTATAGGCGCATTATAAGCTTGTGCAGGGAGGCAGTCGTGTACATATATTCCAGTGCCTTAAAAGTGGGAGGGGATGGGAAAGACTCATTTATTGCGCAGCAAGTGGAGCAGATTTGATAATATATCAGTATGTCTGTGGGTGGCTACATTTCTAGGCCAGTATTTGGCTGACTAGGGATAAATTCACCATCTGGATACAGATCAGCAAATACCTTGACACCGCGCGCACCTGCGTGTCTGGTCGCTTCTTTGTCTTGCAGTGGAGGAAATACGGGGTAATCTACCAAGAGGGCAGTTGGCGCATATGCTGTCGCGAGGCACGCCTGTTTGTGGAGACTGATCCACGCCCAGCGCACACACTCCACCGTGCTGATTTCTGCTTTGGGGGGCGTGTATCTCTGGAATATCGCAGTTCCGAGTGGCCACAGTGACACCTGATCGCGCTCAATCACTAGATGTGGTTGGAAAGGGGTTGGATGTAGCCAGTGGTGCAAAAATTGTGCCTGAGCCCACAGTGCATCCAGTTGCATATCTGGGGCACCCAGCCCTTCTTTTGCAGGCGGCAGCGCAAGCGTTTCATATGCCACCCTTGGTTGTCGTCCCGCCCATGTAAGTGTGATCAAGTTTGACCTCAATTGTTTAAAGAAATGCGCACTGAGCGGGAGAGGAATATTTACAAATAGGTACAAGAACTTTGTAAGTACCACCATTTTGGCGATGGCTATGCGGCCTGGGAGTGATAGAGGCAGTTTGGTCCAGAGTGGGATCCGTGCTTCCAACCACTCCATGGTGCGCCCATAATTCGCTCTCCATAGTTTGTCTGGGTGTCTGCTCAGCCATATGCCAAGGTACTTGACTGGTTCATGCGCCCATTTCAGCTGGTAGTCGCCTGTATAGGGAGCGGCGGAATCCGTCAACGGGAAGAGAGTCGACTTGGACCAGTTTATCTGGATCCCAGAGAATCCGCCATATCATTTCACCTTGCGGATTACAGGTTCAAGGTTTATGTTCGGGTTTTTAACATATAGTGCCACATCATCAGCGTACATGGAAACAATTAAGCAGCGGGTTGTGAAACCAATACCCTGTTCCTCGTGGTGCTGTTGTAGCCTCGCCGCAAGCAGCTCCATCACTATCGCGAAAAGAATTGGCAAGAGGGGGTATCCCTGTCGGGTGCCACGGGTAATAGTTATTGGCCCCAAAATACTATCATTTATCCTAATGCGCGCCGTGGGGAGAGTGTATAAAAGCTGAATCTTCAGGGTGAAATTGTGACTCAGACCCAGCCTCTGCAGCAGGGGGAAGAGGAAATGCCATTCCAGTGTGCCGAAGGCTTTCGTGGCGACCAGTAGGGCAGCCACCGCCAGGTGGTCTGGGTGTATATGGTGCATAATCGCGAAGATAGTACGAAGATTGTGAGATGTCGCACGGCTGGGGACGAAGCCCGATTGGTCTGGCTGTACAGTCAATGGTAGGAGGGAGAGCAAGCGATTTGCCAAGACTTTAGCATAGATCGTGTTATCTACATTTATGAGGGAAAGCGGTCGATAGGAGTTCTGCGGGCTTATCCGGCTTAAGAATGGTACATGATACATTTCAATGAGATGTGGAATCAAGATGGGGGCATATTCTTTGTAAAAAGCAGGTGTGAGCCCGTCTAGTCCTGGGCCTTTGTCAGCCAGCATGCAAGCGATAACCTGCGCTATGTCTTCCAGTGTAATCGACAAGTCTAAGTATTCTCTGAGGCCTTGATCAATAGCTGGATGGTGTCGATAAAGGCGAGTAGTGACTCTGGTTCCCTATCTAGGCCGGCTGTGTATATTCTAGCATAAAAGGTTGACATTACTTCAGGCAGTTGCGACGGTGATGAAATTAGCTGAGCGTCAGCATCTCTTAATTCCGACACATATGTAGTGGCATGCGGCTTATGGAGCAAGCCGGCCAGTGTCTTGCTTGGGTGATCCCCCTTGCCATATTTACGTGCCAGTGCCTACTTGCCAAGGTAAACAGTTTCACACTCTGCCTCCTCTTTAAAGGATGAAAGTTTCTTTCTGATGTTCGTTAGTATGACAGGGTCAGGGGCCCTATAATAATCTCCCTCTAGTGCCCGAATCTCCTCCTCTAATTTACCAAGTGTGACATGCAGCGCCAGCAGTGATCTGCAGCACTAGGAGTACTGGAGCATGGTCAGATAGCAAGTGCGAGAGGTGTACAGAGCAAGTTGTATAGGCAAGGGCATCCTTTGTGATAATCCAGTAGTCTAGCCGTGACCATGTGTTATGATAGGAGGAGAGGCATGTGCCCTCATGTGTAGTAGGGTGAATATGCCGCCATGCATCTGTGAGTTGATTGTCTGCCATTAGTGTAGTCAGTGCTCCAGTCAAACATGAATGCTGTTCGCGCATCCCGGAGTGATCTATTGTCTCATCAAGCGCTACGTTGAAATTCCCACCCCATAGAATCATCCCTGACCCCAAGTTGGCCACTCGCCTCCAAACGTTCATAAAGAAGTCCGGGTCATCTATGTTTGGGCCGTATACAGCCGCCAATGTGATAGGTCGCTTATACAGTGTGCCAGTTACAATGGCGTATCTGCCATCTTTATCTGAGTAAGACTCAGTGGTGTGCCATGGCAACCCCCTTCTGATTAGAATCGAAACCCCCCGACTGTAGTTCGAATATATAGCAGAATGTATTTTGCCCCACCATCGGCCCTGCAGTCTAGTCAGTGTGGAATTGGTCAGGTGTGTTTCCTGCAAAAGGCAGATATCTATTGTGTGGCGCATTAAGTATGCGTGTACGAGTCGGGACTTGTGATAATCATTTAGGCCCCTGACGTTCCAGGTTAAGCAATTTATGCTAACCATTGCAGTTGGATTCGAATATTGGTGTCTGTAGTGGCTCGTCTACGCTTCAGCTGACTGACAACTGCGGTGTCTTGTCACCCTCCAAGCATATGATTGCGAAATGCGGGTTCAGCGAGATTTCCCAGGTCCATATTGCCCTGTGAATGGCATTCCATAAACAGCCCACCCACCCACCCCAACATGTCACAACAACAAGAACAATCCAATGTGTCCCCCCAGCCACCCACTCCAACCCCCCAATCAGGTTGAAAAATCAATCCCACCCACCTTACTTTACCCCAGATAGCCCTCAACATAACATAAATGAGACTCATCCCTAAGGGACATGGATGCACGGGCAAACTGCCCTATCTCTAAGAAACAGGGGGCCGAGAGGAGTGCAAGGGACTTGGCCGTGAAGCTGAGTGTTTTGCCAATGCAAATGACACAGGCCATGTTATCTGCTGTCCACTCAAGCAGAGCCGCCATCCCACTCCAGTTTCTGCCTTGAGGAATGGCGTACAGGCAGTCCTCGCCTGATAGTAAAGTTAGTCATTGTCACTTGTGCGGCCCTCTTCAGCCAGTTGAGGGGACTTGGACGAAGCACGTCTGTTTTTAGTAAGCTGCTTAGCATACTTCACAGCCGCTGCTGGGTCCATAAAGAACTTTGTGGTGCCATCAAGTGATATCCGCAGTTTAGCCGGGTAGAGAAGGCCATACGTTATCCCCAGTTGTTGGAGCGCATGCTTGGCGGGCAGGAATTTGCGTCTTACGGACTGAAACTCCTTGGTGAAATCTGGATAAAACGAGAGTATATTGCCTTGGTAGCGCACCTACCCACACTCCCTTGCTTTGTGGAGAATCTTGTCATGGTCCCAGTAGTTCAGAATCCGTGCAATTATGGGGCGGGCAAGGGCCCCTGGAGGTGGCCGCGGTCCAAGCGTGCGGTGTGCTCTCTCCACTATAAAAACCGCAGACAGCTCGGTGACAAAGAGCTCACGTAGCAAATCTTCGACAAAGTCTTCCATCTTGGCTATATTCATGGACTTCGGAATTCCCGTTATTCGGAGGTTGTTTCTACGAGAGCGGGATTCTAGGTCCTCATTCTTGGCCTTTATGAGTGCCAAAACTTTGTCCATCTCTAACTGTTTTTTTTTATCATCGGTTCTGGGGTCCTCAAGGTCTGATATCCTAGTCTCTGTGTGTTCTAGGTGGTCATCATGCACATCAACACTGTGTTTGACCTGGTCTATCCGGGCTGTGAGGAGGTCTGGCTTAGAATCAATTGCTTTCAAGCTGGACTTTACGTCTATTAGCAATGAGTGGACGTCCTCGTCTTGTGGTACTGTGTCAGCCATCTGCGGCGGTAGCCCATCAGGGGTCTGGGTAGATTCACCCTGTCTGGTTTGGCGGCACCCTTTGAACGTGAGTTGTTTGTTTGGTATCGGGTTTGCCCATTGTCCTGTGCTGTTTAGTTCTGCTCCTATGTGGTCTCTATCTGCTTGCTTATTCGGATAATATTGGAAGGGGGGACAGCGATGGGTCTAGTTTCGGTGGCGTTTTCCTGCCTCAGTTCAATGGCGTGAGGTCAGTTGTGTGCAGCTGCCTCACCCCGGGAATCAGATTGCAGATGACGCTGGCAGTGCTTATCTCTTAGCAGGTCTGCGCAGCACACGTCATGGTGAGGCCACAGGATCAGCCCTGAGTCCCTCAGCTACAGTAGGTAGAGGCCTTGCAGCGTTGGCATCCCCGCAGCATGGGGCAGCATGATAGAAAGAGGCCAGCCTGCCCCAAGGCAATCCCCCAAGGCATGTGTAGAGCTTTGTACAAGGTGCCCCCACCAGTAGCAGCATCTCTTTCCCAGGGAGCAGGTATGAGGCTTTAGGGCTTCCACTTTTCCTCCGCCCCACGATGCAGCCTGCCTGTGCTCGTTAGCCTAGCCTGACTTTAAGCCCCAGGGGACCGCAGCATGTGGCGCACAGCCATCAGCCATTACAGTTTGTTACGGGGAGGTTAGCCGCATGTCTCTCCATCTAAGGCCTCAATTTCAGTCTGTGTCAGGTGCATCACCAGCCTGGCGGCGGGGCTGGAGCAGCCGTCCACGCGTCCCACCCACCGCCTCTACAGAGTGCAGATCGACCGGCCCACCACCCGGAACTTCAGGTTTGCTTTCTGCCGTGACAGCGCAGCTCAGGTCAGGCCCAGTTCTAGGCCCTCGGGGGACCACAGCACGGAGCAGGCGCCGGCCAGCACTTACAGGTCATCGCCGCCGTCTAGGAGGGTCAGCTCTGAGTCATCTGAGACATCCTCCAGTCCCAGCCTCTTTGTAGGCCCAGCCGTACGCCGCTTCTTCTAACCACCAGATAGATCCGGGCTCACTTATTGGGCGGCCAGCCACACAGGCGCACCACAGCTCGGTCCGCCAGTTCAATGTTCGCACCTGTGAGCTTACACATCAGGCGCCGGCCATCGTGAGGGCTACTCTCTCGCCGTTACTGCCACGAGGCAGGACGCAGATACGGATTCCACTCCCAGGCGCCTCGTGGGTCACTTGCAGCAGGCCGATCCCGGCCTCCGCAGTCTCCACCGGGACAGCTGCAGTCGTTTTGGCACTCTCAGGCAGCGCAGCCCATCTCAGGGCTGCCTTGCAGTAGTTTATAAGGCGCAGAAGCCTCCTTTATGTGCGGATGGTGTAGGATTTTGCCTCTCGGCCAGCAGAGCACACTCAAGGTGCGGTAATCCTGTAGCCAGGCAAAGCCACGCTCCCCCAATTAAAAATCAGCTTTGGCTTCTGGTTCAATGGTAACAGCCCTTCTCAAAACAGTCCAGTCTCTCTATTATGATTCTTTCTTCAGTCTTAGGTTAGTGATGGTAAATACCTTGGGTAATTTCACTTTGATTTTCAGAATTCTGCATGTCTTGGACAACCAAAGAAAACTATCACTTCTTTACAATAGGTGGAAAATGTATTCGGGGCTTATTATGACTTTGGCGGTCTCAGAGAGGGGTCGCCCTGCTCCGAGACCGCCTAAGCCATAAAAACCACCTGCCAGAGTATGACTTTTACAGTCTCTGGCGTGCAGTTCCTTGGTCGTCCCAAAAGGCACCGCAATGTGAGCATCAAAGGCACTTCCTGCAGGGCATGGAAGTCAGGTCCATGCCCTGAAGGAACTGGGGTGCATGCAGACAGGGGGGCACATGTGCACCCCTGCAGGCACCCCACGGCGCAGAGGCACAAGGGGGCCCACACTTTTAGGGCCCTGTAGGGCGCCGTTTGTTTCCTCACCACCCTGCATAGGCAAGCTAGCAACAGCTGTGCGCTACCGTAGACACCCTTGCACCATGGTGCAAGGGTGCCTGCTTTGCAGGGATAAATGATGTTGTGCAGGAAGGGACACCTTCCTGCAGAAAAACAATCATTAATGGCATTTGGCAGCACACATAGAATGGGCAAACAATTAGGAGATATAAAAGTATTTCTCCTCATTGTGCCAACCCTTATCACCTCCCCTGGTGAGGCATAGGTTTTTGGCACTTCTTCAGATATTAGATTCCTTTTAAATCTGGGGTAGAGTCAAAAAGCCATGGGTGTTGCTGGGAATGCCCACAGCAACACCTATTGCATGCCCCTTTGCAGCTGAAAACTGCATCAAAGGGAACCATACTTCCAAGGCCAGGTTAAGCCATGCAAAGTGGGTTAGCGCTGCCTTGTAAATATGGAGCAGGACACAGCACCACCAGAATGTTGCAGAGTGATGCTCCGTTTGCACAGGGCCCTTGTAAATGAGGCCCTCAGTCCAAGCATGTACTAAAATGACATTCTGTAAAACAGATCTATCATCACTGGAGGGCAAATGGTGTGAAATGGATTTAAAAAAAGCAAACACAAGGAGAAGATGGACGGAGCACTGAAACTATTCAGACACTCACCCCCAGTCACAGATCTGGGTTGAATCCATCATCGTTCTTTAGCTCACTTTGCCACCCCAGTTCACACACAGCTATATGCAAATCAGTCTTGACCCTGTGCCTCATGGGAACAGTCCAGCCCGAACTGCCAAGCCATGTCTTCCCTGGACCGGAAACAAGCATCCTGGGACCGGTTTCGGGCTAACAGCCCTCATCAGCCAGGCTAGCTTGAATCCAGTGGCAAAGTGAGCAAGGGACCCACATCTGGGCATACCCTGCCAACATAGGGCAAACAAAGAAAACACAAGGAGATGATGGATGGAGCCCTGAAACTATTCAGACACTCAACCCCGGTCACAGATCTGGGTTGAATCCATCATCGTTCTTTAGCTCACTTCGCAACCCCAGGTCAGACACAGCTATATGCAAATCAGTCTTGACCCTATTTCTCATGGGAACAGTCCAGCCCGAACTGCCAAGCCATGTCTTCCCTGGACAGGGCCGGACTGGGAACCGAAACCGGCCCTGGCAAATTGCTCAGCCAGCCCCCCCTGGGGGTAGTGGGGTGCAGCCGAGCTGTTTGCGAGGGCCGGTCTCAGCCGATTTTGTTACAGGGGGCCGATATTGCCGACCCCTGTAACAAAAACACCCCCCACCGGGGAAACGCCCGGTGCCCGCTACGGCCAGTCCAGCCCTGCCCCTGGACCGGAAACAAGCATCCTGGGACCGGTTTCAGGTTAACAGCCCTCTTCAGCCAGGCTAGCTTGAATCCAGTGGCAAAGTGAGCAAGGGACCCACGTCAGGGCATACCCTGACAACTTAGGGCGAACAAAGCAAACACAAGGAGATGATGGACGGAGCGCTGAAACTATTCAGACACTCACCCCCAGTCACAGATCTGGGTTGAATCCATCATTGTTCTTTAGCTCACTTCGCCACCCTAGTTCAGAAACAGCTATATGCAAATCAGTCTTGATCCTGTGCCTCATGGGAACAGTCCAGCCCGAACTGCCAATGGATTTATGCAGCTAGTAAAGATTGGTTGGTAACTGGAGTAAAATATGGTCTGTGCAGCTAGCAATCATCGGAAATGTTCCTAATTTTTGACAGCAAACGTGGGCGCTGCTTTTACTAACGGGCTTAACTGCTTGGCATACGGTTTAGTCTACATCTTGTATGGCACAGATGTTCTACAAATGATTGAGTTTTGCTCTAAGGCCACAACATTTCTACTCTAACTAGGTAATATTATGCAAAGGAACAAAAATCAAACTTTAAGGAATAAAAACCTCTACTCCTACCTACAAATAATAATAATTGAAATTGAATCTCAACAAAATGTAAAATCACGTCTCCGTAACTTCACATTCCCTATATATTAAAAAATTGAATATTTCAGTATTTTAATGACAGCCGCCTTCCTCTAGTGCAGGGACATATTCATGTATTTGCTTTAGTTCCAGCAACCATACAAGATTTAGTTTTGATTTGTACTGAAAAATAACACAATGTAATTAAAGCTGGACTTGTGATAAAAATAAGAGAATGCTATTTGCTATAAACAAACATTCTAATAGTTCTATTGTAGCTCAATAATGAAGAAAATATGACTAGGACGTCCAGCAGGGTGTTTATCTTTGATGGGGTAAGGAGTGTCAAAGTAAATAAAAATCAGTTGCAAATGCAAAGCAAAACAAATTTCAATCGTGGTTTGGCCAAATACCACAGACGTTTATGCATTGGTATCTGGCCCTTGACTGACATAGAGCTGAGCTGATAATGAAATTCTTGAAATATTAACAACAATTACAGTAATTGTTCCCATTTCAGTGCACTAATTTGCAACTAAGGGATTTAAAGTCACTTTACAGAAAAACAGTCTATGCAGAAGAAGGATCCAATCACATTAAAAGGCGTTGATGTAAAGTTCGTTTTCTAATTGTTCTTTCCTATGTTTGTGTTTAATGGTTTTGTATACTATCGCATGATGTATACCAGGCTATTTCAGGAAGTTCGATCCATAATGTAGACACAGGACCTGCTTAGTAAGAAAGAAGCCATAGAAAATATGGGAGCATTAGACAATTAAACATCTTCTAAAGTAAGAATAACGGCTAGGTTTAAGAGTTTTTGAAAAAGTGGTTTAAACTTTGATGGTGGCCAGTCACCTTGCTTGCACCCTAAATCTGGGCCAGCTTTAGCGATGGTGGCTCCCGGTCTGTCAAACATTGTTGCCCCCCACAGCCCAATGACTCCCTTCTTCATGGATTTCCTCACTACCACCCTCCAATGGTGCCCCTCATCTCTCCTTAGCCCCTCTCTCACATTTATTGATATTATAGTGATACTCATCCCTGTGTAGATCAAGTCACCTTACATCACAAACATATTAGGCAGTGTGTAATTCACAGTACAGGAAATGTTACTGAAGACATGGAGGACTACAAGGTGTAGGAGTCACATCACCCATAGTGGATAGGCATTATAGGTTAAGAGTGTTTCTTCTGGTGAATTGAAGGGGCAGATTAACTAAGATTTTACGAGGCACAGTAGTCAAAGTTGCTGCAAAAGGGAGAGAGAACAACACTATATCTACGAAGATATAGAGCTGTGGCTCTCTCCTCTAAGGCTGGTGTACAATAGGCTGCCTTGCACCAATGCACAAACCCTTGCACTATGGTGCAAGTGTGTTGGTGTGATGTCAAGCTTAGGTTTTATACTGAAAAGGGTACCCTTCTAGCACACAATTCTATTCTTTGCCAAAGTTAAAAACTTTATGCTTTACAGTGAAGCACACATCCAAAGATGGAGCTGTTTGGAGACAATACATTTTTTCTCCAACTTTATGCTAGGCTCAAGGAGGCATAGCGATTCAAAGTCAATGCCTTTCTACCTAAGTTAGATAGGGATTAGCATCAAAGTCCATGGGAGAGTGCATGGGAACGTCCATGTACTACCCATGGCATGCCCCCTTGATGTAACATAGTACATAGTGATACTTTCTTTTACTTTAGGGCTTAGGATGTGCGCTGGAAAGTAAGACACAAAAATACACTTTTGTGTTACAAACCAGACCCATATTGTTATTAAATTCGCCCCATAAATGTAACACAATGATCAGGGTGTCATACTAATAAAATTGTATTGCTACCCAAAAGAACCCCTTTTAGCAACTTTTGATTAAGGAAAGATTGAGGGGAAAAACAATAAGGTTCTAAACCTAGGCTTTCAATTTGCATGCAGCACTTTGATGCCGGTTCATACCTCAATGTGCTATATTAGAAGGATTACGTGGACACTTTCCTACAGCCACTGGTGAATAACCTACCCTCCTACATAAGGACACCAAACACATTCTGAGCATACCAGAGGGCATAACTTGAGAAGAAAACATGACGTTGGTGACACTTGATGTCACAGCACTATACACCAGCATCAAACATGATCTTGAATGTCTAAGATTACTAGAGATTCATTGGGCTGTTTAGAGACATCATCCACAGAAGAAAGGAAAATAATAAAACTACGGAACCAAAGAAGACTACTGTTGTTTTATATTACTGTCACTTAACTGTACACTCTGAGCATGTGCAGGGGATTACTGTTTACTTTGTATGTGGTTTATGACCTTGTATTAGGGAATAGGGTAGTTTTCCCTACTTCTTTGCACCACACACAACTCTAATTGAATCAAATACCCTATGCGGATATCCTTGAGAGCGCCACTTTCATATAATACTACATTCCAAATTGCAGTAAACTGATTTGATGCTTTGTCAGGGTTAGTGGATGTGGATTGATGTCAACCGGAAGTCCCTCCAGAAACCCTATATAGTGGGACCAAAGGTCCAGAGTTTTGGCCCTCAGATCCTCAAGTAGGAATCCAATTAGAGCCCAATGGAGAAGCGACTACTCCATACCTTGGCTTTGATTCTCACTGTACTGCTTTATCCTGGAACATTGCAGGGATGAACTCGAAGTTGAAGAACGAGGACTGGGTGATCTGTGTCTCTGGTTTTGATTTAATATGTTTTCAGGAGACATGGTCAGTAGTGGCTTCTTGTTCATGTTTGACTTGTGTTATGTACAGAAAAGAACGCATCCTACAGGACACTCTCCTCTATCTCCATCATTCATCCCTTGCAATATTTGATAAATCAAGCTAGCTCTTATTTCTTGTTCATTTGAGTGACATTTCTGTTTGATAGGACTGTGCTTAACCATAAAGGGCACCAAACAAGCTTCTTTTTTGTTTGTTCCTGGGAGGACTGCAAGTACAAGCATACTGGCCAAAGCAGTACACAGGGTGGGACACCACACTCTTTAGTTCTTGGACAATGGACAGCCATAATAGAAACTGTGGTTGTATGGGTCTGTGAGTACCTGTGTGAGTGTCTGTATGTGTGAGTGGGTGTATGGATGTATGAGGGGGTATGTGAGTATCTGTATGGCTGTTTGACTGGATGTGTGAGTGGCTCCATGGGTGAGTGGGTGGGTGTGTGTGTGAGTAGCTGTATAGGTGAGTGAGTGGATGCATTAGTAGAATATGGGTGAGTGATTGGGTGTGTCAGTGGCTGTATGGGTGAAAGAGTGGCTGTGTGAATGGTGAATGAGTGAGTGAGTGTGTGCATAAGCGGTGCATAGGTGAGTGAGTGGCTGTGTGAGTATCTGCATGAACGGCTGAGAGGCTGCATGAGTAGAATATGAGTGAGTGAGTGGCTGTGTGAGTGGCAGTGTGGTTGAGTGAGTGAGGAGATACATGGTTTAATGCATGAGATAGTTGGTGTGTGATTACTTGTATGGGTGAATGGGTGTGTGAGTGAGTGACTGTATAAGTGTATTAGTGGGTGTCTGAGTATGTATATAGTGAGTGACTGGCTGTGTAAGTGGTTGTATGAGTGAGTGAGTGAGTGAGTGAGTGACTGTGAGTATTGTATGGGTGAGTAAGAAGGTGCATGAGTGGCTCTATGGGTAAATTAGTGGATGGCTGTCTGGGTGTATAGATGAGTGAATCCATTGTATGGGTCAAAAAGAGTATGTGTGAGTGGCTGAATGAATTATTAAATGTATGTGAGTAGTTGCATGAGTTAGTGAAATGATGTGTGAGTAGCTGTATAAGTGAGTGAGTCTCTGAGTTGCTGTATCACTGTGTGAGTGAGTATGTATACAGGTAAGTGAAAGGGTGGTGACTGGTTGTATGAGTGAGTGAGTCAGTCAGTCAGTGTATTAGTGGTGTATTGGTGAGTGAGTGTGTGTAAGTGGCTGTATTAATGTGTGAGTAGATGTGCTCATGGCAGTATTGGTCAGTGATTGGTTGTGGCAGTGGGTGTTGAGACAGATTATAGAGTTGGAAATGTCGACTTACACAAATATCGAGTTGGAAATATTGTGATTCAGAAATATCGACAGCAAGAATATCGTGGTCAAGAATATCGAATTTAAGGTAAGAAATACTGTTTTAAAAAAATATAGAAGTCATTAATATTGTTTGCAAAAATATAGTTTAAAATATCGATTTTTTAATTAGTGTTATGTATTTTAGTTTATGTTTTAAATGTATGTGAGGTATGTTTTTTTGTATAAGTATTGCTTATGTTTTTTAATATATGTGTGCATTTTTTAGTTCCGTAGTGGGTTGTGGGTTTATAGAGGAATAGGGTGGGAAGTAATTTAATTATAATAAATTAATGATTATTTTTTATTTATTTAATTTTGATTTTATAGTGTTAATTGTGGGAAGTAATTAATTTGTAATTAATTATTAATTGGTTGTTAATTAAAATTAATTAATTAATTGATAATTATGGTAATTGTGTAATTTTTTTAGGTGCGGGTTGTGGGGTTTATAGGGGTAAAGGGTGGAAAGTAATTTATTTTCGATTCATTAATAATTAGTTGTTAATTTATATTCATTGACTGAAAATTAATTATGGAAATTGTGTAATTAATTTTGGGTGCGGGTTGTGTGTTTATAGGAGTAAAGGGTGGGAAGTAATTTATGTTTAATTATTTAATAATTAGTTGTTAATTTATATTGACTAATTAATTGATAATTAATTATGGCAATTGTGTGATATTTTTTAGGTGTGGGTTGTGGGGTTTATGAGATAAAGGGTGGGAAGTAATTTATTTTTAATTAAATAATAATTAGTTCCTAATTAATATTAATTAATTTATTAAAATGTAATTATGGAAATTGTGTAATTAATTTTAAGTGTGAGTTATGGGGTTTATAGGGGTGAAGTGTGGGAAGTAATTTATGTTTAATTAATTAATAATTGGTTGATCAATAACTAATATTTAATTAGGGTAGTTTAAATTTTTTGGTGTGTTGGTTTTAATTTTAGGGGTAAAGGGTGTGGAGTAAATTAATTTTACTTACTTTATAATTCGTTTTTATATACTATTATTTTTTTAATTGAAAATAAGTTTTAATTGTGTAATTCATTCTTTTACAGTTTAATATTATCAGTGGTTTGTGGGGATTATAGGGGAAAAGTGTGGGAAGTGTAATCATTTCTATGAGTTTAATTTGTTTTTTAATTAATAATATTTATTTAATTGGTAATTAATTATGTTAATTATGTAAGTAATTTTTTTTTACAAAATTTAGATGTGGGTTGTGAATTGTGTGGTGTTATAGGGTAGGAAATAAAAAAAGTAAATTCATGTAATAATGACTGTTTTTGATTCTAAAACATTTCTAATTAAAAATATGTATTTGTTTGAAAATTATTTTTTATTTTATTGAATATAATACTTGTAGGTATTTGTCATATGCATTTAACATTATATATTTTTAATATATTTATATATGTTTTTATTTATTTTGTTTTATAAATATTTTTGATGTTAATATTTTGTTTGTTTTTACTTTTGAACTGACTAGAGTAAGAATATTAATAGTTACCCCTTTGCAATCCAACATTTTCCCTACTGTTGCACTCATTGGAGTGGGAATAGTAAAACTTATCTTGCCACTATCTAACACTTTCCCTACTGTTGCACTCACTGAAGTGGGAATAGTAAGATTTACTCCTCCGCTATCCAACACTTTCCATACTGTTGCACTGATTGGAGTGGGAATAGTAAGTTTTACCCCTCTGCTATCCAACACTTTACCTACTGTTGCACTCATTGGAGTGGGAATAGTCATTTTTACCACAACGCAATCCAACACTTTCCCTACTGTTGCACTGACTGGAGTGGGAATAGTAAGTTTTACCTCTCCGCTATCCAACACTTTCCCTACTGTTGCACTAATTGGAGTGGGAATAGTAATTTTTACCCCTCTGCTATCCAACACTTTCCCTACTGTTACACTCACTGGAGTGGGAATAGTAAGTTTTACCCCTCTGCTGTTGAACACTTTCCCTACTGCTGTACTCACTGGAGTGGTAATAGTAAGTTTTAGCCCTCCTCTATCCAAAACTTTCCCTACTGTTGCACTCACTGGAGTGGGAATAGTAAGTTTTACCCCTCCGCTATCCAACACTTTCCCTACTGTTGCACTGACTGGACTCGGAATAGTAAGTTTTACCCCTCCGCTATCCAACACTTTCCCTACTGTTGCACTCACTGGAGTGGGAATATTAATTTTTACCTATCCGCTATCCAACACTTTGCCTACTATTGCACTCACCGGAGTGGGAATAATAATTTGTATTCCTCCGCTATCCAACACTTTCCCTACTGTTGCACTGACTGAAGTGGTAAATTTAAGTTTAAAGATTTTTAAATAGTTTAATGTTTCAATTTATAATAGAATGTTTTTTTTAATAGATTTTATGTTATTGGTGTGTATATATATATATATATATTCACTGAAAAAACCGTAGGTTTCAGGCACGTTATAGTTAGAAATTAGCATTTAAAAAACCTTTGAAATTCACTGAAAAAACCATAGGTTTCAGACACGTTATAGTTACAAATTAGCATTTAAAAAACCTTTGAAATTCACTGAAAAAACCATAGGTTTCAGACACGTTATAGTTACAAATTAGCATTTAAAAAACCTTTGAAATTCACTGAAAAAACCATAGGTTTTAGGGACAGTTATAGTTACTTGGACATTGCACTCGTACAAAACCCGTGAAATTCCCCCGTTATAGTTAGTTCAGCTAACTATAACTCGCGCCCCGCAATGCACTGCTGATGACGTCACATATTACATCACTCATGACATGGTCAGTGACATCACTGATGACATCACTGATGACATCTCAAATGACATCACTGATGACATCATCCAGTGACTGTGTGTTTCTGTAAAGTTTAAATATTTTTAAAATATATAGGAAAAGACGCATTGAAGAATGAGTGGGTGTGTAAGTGTCTGTATGGATGATTTAGTAGGTGCGTGACTGACTCTATAAGTGAGTGATTTAACGTATCTTACTGAATGCATGGGTTAGTGACTAAACTGGGTGTATGTCTGTATCCGTCTGTCTGTTGCTGTGTAAGTGGCTGCATGTGTTTGTGAATAGCTAAATGAGTGTCTATATGAGTTATTGAATGCTTGTCTGAGTATCTGTATGGGTGCCTGAGTGTTTGTGTGGGAGGGGTGTGTGCAACTCTGTGCATAGATGTGTGAGTGGGTGATTCACTGGGTGGATGGTTTCAAGAGTGCATCTGTGATAGACTGTATGGGTGGGTAAGTGTGTGTAAGAGTGTGTTAGTGAGTGAATGTATGTCCCAGTGGTACATGTGTGAGTAACTACATATGTGAAAGGCAGTATATATGTGTGTTGGAGTATATAAATAGCTATAAGCAAGAGTGAGTGATTGTGATAGTGGCTGTATGGATGATTGTGTGCTTGTATCAGTGATTGTATAAGAGCGTAACAATGTGCTACTATTTGTATGAGTAAGTGAGCTGGTGTGTGTATAACTGTATAGGTGAGTAAATGGCAGTGTGTTTAATTATTTGCATGACTGACTAGGTGTGTGAGTATCTCTATGGATGAGTGGCGTTGTTTGAGTGTCTATATAGGAGTAAGAGTGCATATGATAGTCCTGTACTGAGTGACCGTAAGTATGAGTGACTGTACGGGTGAGTGAGTGGATGTGTGTGTGTAGACCTAAGAATCAGTGAGTGGGTATGTAGTTATTGGTGTTGGAGTGTCTATGGTTTTGCGAATGGCAGTCTGTAATTTAGAGTGGGTGTATCAAAGGTTATATTAGGGTGTGAGGAGGTGCATCAGATTATCACGTGGATGATGTCATCAGTGATGTCATTTGAGATGTCATCAGTGATGTCATCAGTGATGTCACTGACCATGTCATGAGTGATGTAATATGTGACGTCATCAGCAGTGCATTGCGGGGCGCGAGTTATAGTTAGCTGAACTAACTATAACGGGGAATTTCACGGGTTTTGTACGAGTGCAATGTCCAAGTAACTATAACTGTCCCTAAAACCTATGGTTTTTTCAGTGAATTTCAAAGGTTTTTTAAATGCTAATTTGTAACTATAACGTGTCTGAAACCTATGGTTTTTTCAGTGAATTTCAAAGGTTTTTTAAATGCTAATTTGTAACTATAACGTGTCTGAAACCTATGGTTTTTTCAGTGAATTTCAAAGGTTTTTTAAATGCTAATTTCTAACTATAACGTGCCTGAAACCTACGGTTTTTTCAGTGAATTTCAAAGGTTTTGTAAATGACAATTTTTAAATGTATTAATTGTTATATTAATTTTTTTCATACTGATTTACTACATTTTTAGAAACAATTTTTTTTACATATTTTATTTTTTAAATTACATTGTAATTACATTATACATTACATTACAAAAAATACTTTCTCAGAATGAATTACTTTAGTTTAAATACTTTGCAGATAGGCAATAGACTTTTAAGTACAGTAGTTACAGTTGTTGCAATGGGCAACACATTTTCAAACACAATGCAACATTCAGCTCAATGTGAATTTCTAGTTAAATGCAATTAGTTACTTTATGGATTACTTTTGTAACCACAGGACTGGATCCTAGATTCAGTCCTGGTACATCTCCTGTAAACAGTTGAGTAAAAGCGTTTTGGTTACAGTCGTGATTTTTAAGGAATATTATTGTATTTTAAAAGTTGACACTTTGAAACTTTTTCTCATAGAATCACCAATGTTATCCTATGGAAGGAAATTCACTTAGCAGGTAAATACTGTTATCGTTACTTTTTCTTACTCAGTGTTGGATCCTGGATCCAGCACTGGTGCATCTCCTGTAAACAGTTGAAAGAATGCGTTTAAGTCATACTGTCGATTTTTAAGGAATATTTGTAGTTTGTGAAAATCAACACTTTGAAACTTTTTTGCTGAAAACCAGTCAATGTTAGCCTATGAAGGAAATTCAAGTTACCGGTAAGTACGGTTAAAATTACTTTTGAGGATCAGTACTGGGCTGAAACATGCAGCACTGAGGTCTCTCCTGATAACAGGTGAGTAAATCGGAATTCGTATTTCGGCTGATTTTAGAGGAATATTTTAAAGTTCCAAAACTCCACACTTAGAAGAATTTCCAAGTGAAACCAGTCAATGTTAGCCTATGGAAGGAAATTCAAGTTACTGGTAAGTACGGTTAAAATTACTTTTCAGGACCAGTACTGGGCTGAAAGATGCAGCACTGAGGTCTCTCCTGATAACAGGTGAGTAAATCAGAATTCGGATTTCGGCTGATTTTAGAGGAATATTTGTATGTTTCAAAAATCAACACTTAGAAGAATTTCCAAGTGAAACCAGTCAATGTTAGCCTATGAAGGAAATTCAAGTTACCGGTAAGTACGGTTAAAATTACTTTTCAGGATCAGTACTGGGCTGAAAGATGCAGCACTGAGGTCTCTCCTGATAACAGGTGAGTAAATCGGAATTCGTATTTCGGCTGATTTTAGAGGAATATTTTAAAGTTCCAAAACTCCACACTTAGGGGCCGATTCCGATCTCGGTCGGAGGCGCACCCAATACCATTCGGTCGGGAAAAAAGCCATGCGAAAGCCTGTTTCCCGACCGAACCGTACGCGGGTCCGGCCGAGCGAGTACGATGCGAATTCGCCGACCGACTCGTCCGGGCGACCCGACCGCTCCGACCGACTCGTACCCGGATCGTACCGCTCCGACCGACTCGCTCGGACCCGATTCGCACCGCGCAATGGAGACGTTTTCCGGCCGGGTGAGTACGATGCGCACCTCGACCGCTCCGACCGACTCGCGCCGTCCGACTCGAACTCGCTGTCGGAGCCGTACTTTTGGGGGTCCGTGTCGGACCCCCTGTACGCGTACCCGTGCGAGGCGCACACAGGGGGGACCCATGGGTCCCCCCTACCTGTGCGTGTCACGCCGCGAGGCGCTCGCGGCGTACTCGCTGTAGGGGCGCCCTTGTCCGCCTCGCACCCATTGAGGCAATGGGAGCCCGCGTACGCGTTGTACGACCGGCTCCCATTGAGTTCAATGGGAGTCCGACCGACTCGTGTCCGATAACATACGGACGCATCGTACTCGTTCGGTCGGACTGCACGGGTCCGATTCGGTCGGAAATCTCTCCGGGTCCGGCTCGGTCGGAGAGATTTCCGGCCCGAATCGGAATCGACCCCTTAGAAGAATTTCCAAGTGAAACCAGTCAATGTTAGCCTATGAAGGAAATTCAAGTTACCGGTAAGTACGGTTAAAATTACTTTTCAGGATCAGTACTGGGCTGAAAGATGCAGCACTGAGGTCTCTCCTGATAACAGGTGAGTCAATCGGAATTCCTATTTCGGCTGATTTTAGAGGAATATTTGCACAATGGTGCCGGGCGGGGGGGGGGCCTGAGGTGACATCTTTGCAAACGCGCCCCGTGGCGCGTTTTAAGTTGGGGGATTAAGTCCCCTTGAATCCTGAGGGTCCCTAGGGGCCAACTAGACCACCAGGAACCTCCAATATGCGCCAGGGGGCTGCGTTGCAGAGACGTGTAGAGAGGCCACACCCCTTTTTACACCTCTCTGCAACTAAACAATGTTTAGTGCCCCGGGGAGGTGGTGGTCCCCGGGGCGTGTGGGGGGGCTGGAGCCCCCCCCACACAGGTTTAATAATGTATTTAAAAAAGCCCCGGGAGGTGGTGGTCCCCGGGGCTGCGGGAGGGCTCAGAGCCCTCCCGCACCATTTTTTAAAAAGCCCCGGGGGTGGTGGTCCCCGGGGCTTGGGGGCCCTTTGAGGCCCCCACACATTAAATTATCCCCCACCATGCCCCCGGGACTTGGGCCACTCGGGGCCAATTAACATCGAAGCGCGGGAGACCGCGCTTCGATTTTTTCTCGGCAGGATTCGCGCACCCTGAGCGCATCCTGCCGATTTAAAAAATTTTTTTTTTTTTTTGCCCAGGGGGTCCTTGTGGGACCCCTGAGCAAACCTAGGGGTCAGGGTGTTTCTACCCTGCTCCCTTTGTGCGCTTTGCGCACTTGTTTCTGTCCCTCGGTTCTACCGAGGGACAAAATGGCTGCCAACATTTCCTGAATCGGAATGTTGACAGCCAGCTGACAGCCAATTAACATGCAGCTCGTGATCGGGAGGGTACGCGGACCCTACTCGGCCATAGATATCACTAACTTTTTACTTTTCATTTTCTCAGCAACTACTGAACGGATTTACACCATTTAACAAAAGGGTTCTTTCTGAACCAAGAACTACCTCTTTGCCAAATTTGGTGTAATTCCGTTCAGCAGTTCGGGCTGTAGCCGTGTCTAAAGTTTCCTATGGGAAAATGCATGGGGAAAACGCGTTTTGGGACCCCCTTTTTCTCGGCCCCCGCTTGACGTATCACCCCGAGACTTTCAGGGTAGGAGCGGACCGGAGCGCCCCACGAAGTTTGAAAATTTCGCGAAGATACGTCAACCGGCAAGAGAGTTATTTCAAATAGAATGTCGCGGATTTCCTATGGATAATAGGTTGTAACTATAACTATCTACTGGCGACCGCCAGTAGATAATATATATATATATATATATATATCCAAAGAATTGAGCTCAACACGAAAATTCCTAATGGGCTCAATAGTGGGGAGGAGCTAGCAACACACATTGGACAAAGAATGTATTGAATTTAAAATGCCTTCATTGAGTATCCCAGTATGAGAGGTTCTATAATGTTTTTAATCACTTTCACATTTTTTAAACAAATTTGAAACAAGATTGACCTCTGCTATGGTAGTTATGTTTAGTATAAACAGCCAGACATCGAGGTTTGAATTTATGTGTTCGTCCTCTGGAATCCACGGTGTAGGGATCTACAGGTGGATAGCTGTGAGGTAAAACTAACTTACCATTAGGAATAAGGGTCGATGGCTCACTTCCTAGTTTGTAGGCCAGTGTCTTGTTTCTTTATTTAATTATTATAAATTTCTCTCACATCACTCATTTTATTATTTAGTGCACCACGTTGTACTGTGTTCTATTACTTCCGTATTATTATTACTGCCTATTGATCGTTGTGTAGATTACCTATGGTTACTCCTTTTAAATTCATAAATATTTGTTTATAGGCACATAACCTATGACTGCAGAAAGCACTTTTGGGAATACCAAATTGATTTTATACATAGTACCTCGTTTTTGAATTCAGCAATGGCTGATTGAATATGCAATACACATCAATGCCTGGTTATGGGTACACAACTTTTGATCTTAGAAAGTATACCAAAAGATAATAGGATGACACTGGTGCATTGGCACTTTATCCGAACCTAGCACGGGCTACTTTAACCTAGAAACCTATATACATATCAATGGATTAGGTGAAATTGATTTTGGGTACATTACCTTGAATTATAGATTGTGTTTTATTGCAATGCTATTTGCCATATTTTCTCCAATCAATTGAAATAAGGCAAGTTGGGATCATGTGCAAACATAAAAACGTATATGAATGTATGTAATGTTGGTATGATATCTGAATCAATCCCATACAGTAATGTATATGCTAATTTTGCATAGTATGAAGATTAACAATGTGATCTACAAATTTTGAAAGTATGCGTCTAAAATATTTATACATCACGTGACTAAAAAATGATCATAGGTTTATAATTGGTTACAATTATGAAGTTTTCATTGGTATGAAATTCTAATGATTATATACCATGTTTTGATTTTGTAAGTGGGTAAAATGAATTGTGAATTTGCTCGCGTTACAGACGATCTTGGCAGTATGTTTTCACTGTTTATTAAACTGTGACCTGTATTTCTATGGGAAGTGGAGCACAGGTTAACAACTTGAAAAAGGCTACGCCGAAACGCTGCCGTTGTGGACACAATAAACTAATTGTGTTGTCCTTTGGTGTGCCGCTGTTCTTCTTTTGAAATTATTCGAAAACGAACGATTTGGTCTATATATATATATATATATATATATATATGAGTATATTTTTATATAATTTTAAATGTATAAAATAAATTTAAATTAATAGCTTATTCACTATATTTTTAACATCGATATTTTTTTTATATTTTTGTACTTACCTGTTTAAGTATAGGGATTCGATATTTTTGCATTCTATATTTTTTCATCGATTTTTTTACTTCTATATTTTTTACATCGATATTCTGTATGTGAACCGTGGCAGTGCTTACATGGAAGAGCGACTGTGTGTATTAGTGATTACATGGGTGACTGAGTAGTTGAATGACTGACTGCATGAGTGAGTTAGTGGGTGCATGAGACTCTGTATGAATGAGTGTCTCAGTGGGTGTAGGAATGAGTAAGGGCCTGTGTTAGTACCTATATGAGTGAGTGGATGTGTAATTATCTGTATTGGGAAATTAGTGTATGTAGTTTTAAATGTTTCTGTAAGTGTCTTGGTCTGTTATTGACTGTATTGGTGAGTGAATGGATGTGTGAGCGGCTGAGTGACTAGGTGTATGACTTGGTTTATCAGTGTGTGTGTGTCTGTATTAGTGCCTCTATGAGACTCTACATTTCACATTTCAAACAGAACAGTAGACATGTCCTATGCTGTAATAGTATTTCACATATTAGTCATGGATTTTTTTCCCCTTTTTTAATGTTTTCGAGCTTTGTAGTTGTATACCATAATCAATGTATTATATAAATATTCATTTTTCAACAGTGGAGAAAACAATTACAAACTGTGTTAAAAAACCCTTTTCACAATTCAAAACCTATGCTTTTCTTTTTCTAAATTTAATTTTGTTGCTTTCTATACCATTTGTAAATAAAATGGTACCTGAAGGCAGTGAGTATCAGTTGCTGCAGCACAGCATAGCGGCAATAATGGGAGTTTTTCACCATCCCCTCCTGGGAAAAGAAACTGGTGGCAAAAAATATCGAGAACTCTTTATACATGAACACCCTCTCCACGAATATGTCAAAGAAGTTTTTCTGTGGCACTACAAATTTGTTGTCACCTCTAAATGCATATCACTGGAATCACTGTTGTAAAACAAAGAGAATAGAAATATAAGTTAGTATTTTATTTAAAAAACATAATAGTACACATTGCTTATGCTGTAACAGAATATTACAAGTTAGTAAAACTTTTAATTTTTTCTTTTTTATAGGGGAGGACGGAACTTAAGGAGTTCTAATACCAGAAATTCCATGGAGTCACATAAAAACTCAGCGCGAATCCAAGGCATTCCGCCAATCCCTTAACATATATTAAAAGAAGATGCAGAAGTTCCCGCCTGAGAGCATAGAAGGGGTACATTTAATTCTGCATCCAGTCTGCTGTCCTGTGGGTTGGAGTCGGTCACAGATATATTAGTGTGGTTGGCTGCTGCCTCTTGTGGATTGCAGAGGCTGTGGTATGGAAGCACAGGGACATACCTCACGGCTGTGACCAGAATGCACAGGAAGAGTGCTGGGAAGCTACTACAAGGAAACAGTGTTCCAGATGCAATCCCAGACTTCCCACGAGCTTCTGTTTCTTGAAAAAAACTTTTGTTTAATTTCATAATTTTTCATTATTGTTACAACTTTTGCAGTTTCAGCCATATTTTGTTTTCATTTATATTATCATACCCGGTCCAGGACCAGCGTATGATGGCAAGGCATGTTAACCAAAGGTTGTCCTGCTACATAATATGTTTTTGCATTACCAGATCAGCTTTCTGAGAAAAAAAAAGCATCACAGGGTTCATGAGAGGAAGGTTGGACTTGTTCCCAAATGCTGCAGCTTTGACCATCTAAAAGCAATACGGTTTTTAGACATGGGCACAGAATGCAGAAATACACCATCATTCTTTAAGAAGCTGTCTCGAGAGGGCAGGCCTGGGAAATGCACTGCAGCATTCTTTAATCACAATATGCCTCAGTTCATCTGAGAGTTGGCACTTTCACACCTGAGCCCATCTATTAAGAGAGAGTTTAGGCATTGCAACATTAGCCAGAGCCATGCAGCTTGGTAGAAATAAATAAGAGTGGAATATGGCACCACTTGGGTAGGGGGCATGGTGGGAAGTGAAGTGAGACAAAGCTCAATCATTCACTAGAAGAACAGCAACCACAACTATTATTATACCGGCTACAATATGCAGAGGAAAAGAAACTGAGTTCCTTCCAGCTGATTAAATGAAAAGTGTTTCTTTTCATCCTAGCCTTGGTTTGTTTAACCCACCTTGGAAATGTACCATGGTCTATCTGTTCTGTTAGCCAGAGCTCTTCCTGTGAAAGCCACTACTTTCAAAGCCAAGACATGCAGCATATGTGATAGTGACGTTGAGAATCAATGTTTTGTATTTTTAAAGTACTTCAAAAATGTTATGGATCAACAGAGAATAATCACATTCCACCCATGACTGGCCAGAAAGTCAGAAACCCTCATCTGTTCAATACACAGGGGTCTACATTGAAAAATGTTAATTGTATCATTTATTTTGTATGTGTATTTATTTAAAAAGCTGGGTAAATACCTCAGTAGCCTAAGTTACCCCTGTGTGATCTGTGCATAATCCAGGCACAAATCCCACCAGTGCCTAATCAGCCCTTCATCCTGCTTAGGTCGATACGATGGGTACTATCAAGTTAAATCAAATGCTGGCACCTCATGTAACTTACTCTATAATACTCGGCAGGAAGCTATGTGTGAAAGCTGTCATTATTATAATGTTAAGCACTGGATGCTTCTGAGGCTGAATTAGAAGGCTGGAGTGCCTGGTTGATGTTTTGTTATGGTTTATTGTAATCAGACCTCAGTCAATGACATGCCTACATGCAATGGGCATGGCCTCAAAGCCCTGAGCTATATACTAAGCTGCATCATAAGAGACCTTTGCTGTTTTTGAATCCGATGGACTAAGATCAGGGTGGAGTTCCACAGAGAAAACCTGAGCAATGACAAAGGGCAGCCACTTCTTTTCACTTTATTGAAGGGTGGACTTAGGATGTTGTTTATAGTTTCTCCTATATCAGAGATGGTAATTGAGGTGCACGAGGCTCAGACATACATCAAACATTGATGATGTTGTTAAATTCATTCTGGGCCAGATGTACGACCCTTACCATTTGCGAGTAGCAAATTGCATCATTTTGTGACTCGCAGTTTGCGACTCGCAAACTGTAATTTAAAACAGTGTCTCAGACACTGTTTGCGATTCCTAATGGGGTTGCAAATTGCCTGCCTCATTAACAGACATGAGGCGGGTGCAACTTGCGATCCATTTTGGGAATGGCTAGCACTCCCAGGAAGGGTGGCCTACTGGGGTCAGTAGACCACCATGTCTGTGACTGCTGTTTAAATAAAGCAGGGTTTTTTTTTTAAATGCAATTTAAAGGAAAACGGGATGCATTAAAAAAAGAAAAATTAAATGTTTCTGTTTCATTTTTTAAGAGTAGTCAGTGGTCCGTGGGACCACTGCCTGCTCTTGAAAAATGTTTTCGCAATTGAGGTAGTAAAACAATCGTACATTAAAGTGCGACTTGCTATTGGGAAGGGTTGCCCTTGGTGCGCCCCTTCCTAATAGCGAGTCGCAAACCATACTTTGCGAGTCGGTAATAGATTACCGACTCGCAAAATAGGGTTTGTACATGAGGCAGATCTACTTTGGGGTCGCAAACGGCCCGATTTCCCATTTGTGACCCTAAAAACCGGTGGTACATCTGGCCCCCTGTCCCTTACCTGTTTGGGGCGGTGATAGTCACGGTGTCTTTCACGGGGGCAAGGGTGAAGGGACCCGCAGCTGAGCCACAGACTACTAGATGTGGCACCTGCAGTAGTACTTCAGGTAACTATAGGTGCAAGTGGCACACCTGGCAGCATGCTGAGCTGGTTGATTTCAGCCTGCATGGGCCACCATGGAGCTGTTCATCTGCCAAACAAAGTCAGCCGCCCGGGCCCCCAATAAGCTGTTGCAGTAGCTCCTGCACAGTGTGGGTGGCATCGGCTGCCTGATGCTTCAGGTGAAAGGGTGATAAACTACTTGTTGGAGCACCCTAAACCCAGCTGCTGCAACAGCCTTCTAGGACCTGAAACAGGAGAGTTCCTCGAGTTTCAAAGTGAAAGGGAAAGTGCACTTCTACAAGGTGGTGAGGAGGTGGGTGCCGGTAAACTCAACAAAACAGCAGAGGGTGGACTTTTTGCCAAACTCTGTGCTCCAAGTGGAGCGTGGAGTGGCAAAACTCCACAAATTCCGCTGGCAAAGTGGAGTTTACTGCCCACCACTACATTTTTTTACTGTTCTCAACTTTCATACTTGTTCACCATAAATGATGACCTGTATCAAGCTTCATCCTTGAACAGCGGGGAAAACAATTTTTATAGATTGTAGGAAAAAAACAAAACCTGCACAGTATATCACTGTAATTAAGTGACACTATGCATTGCACTCACTACAATTTCTTATTATGTTGTTTTACCTACAGTTACTACAATACTCTAAACAAAGCTATCTTAAAAATATTTCTTCTATTATTATACCTGGTACAATACTACTAATAAGTATAAACCACACTTGAATTTTGGAGGTCCTTTTGAAAACATCACCTCTGGTAGGCCAAATGATGTGTTAAGCGCAGATGATCCATGTAGACAAAATCCCATACATTACTGTTTTTCCACATATAGTTGATAGAAGTTTTTTGAAGAAACAAAAGGTGACAGTTTTGTAGTTGGAAAGTCAGTTTTGGTTTCAATTTAAGCTTCCTATGATTGCATTGTTTCCTTGCAGTTTCACTCTTTAATTAGGCAGTGTAGTATCCAGATGTTATATTAACTCCTTTGTGGAAGATGTAAGGACTCTTAAACCTTGGAGAATATTTTAAAGACATCACCACTGATAGGCCGAATTATGTCTAAAACACTGACAATCCACGTAGAAGAAACACTGTACATTTCTTCTTTCTAAATTACTCCTTAAAACTTAGGTTGAAGAAACAAAAGTCAAGAATTTTTTAGTTTGAATTGCAGTTTTGGTTTAAATATAAGATTGCTGTCATTGCATTCTGTCCATCCAGTTTAACTCTTTAAATACACAGTATAGTGTCCAAATGTTACATTAAGTCCTTCATGAAAGATGATAGCCTTAGTAGTATAAGTTCTTACAGAAATTGATATTTGTCCTACTTTGAAGTTTGTAATTTCAGTTTCCAATTTAGATATATCTGCCATGCATCATTGCAGCATTAATATAAGATATTTTCCACTTCTTTGTAGATGCAATATTAGACATAACATCTGATCTACAATTTGGGCAGGTCATATTTTGGTTAGCCATTTTAATCAATTTGTCAAAAAGAGTTTTGAAATCCAGCAGTGCTAAGTACTGAAATCTCTCAAAATGTATTTAAGTGGTAGACGAAAATTAGCAATCTTCACAGTCGTTTCCATTTGTAACTCAGTCCAAATAGTTATCTATGTTTATTTCTTCTTCTTCTAAAACTCCAAGCAGGACCATTATAAATCCCCGTCTAAATTGTACTGATCCACTACATATATCTACTAGATCTCGAATGCCTGAAGCACAATGTATTATAGTTCTATCAGTAGGTAAGAGTTGTACACAGTGCAGAAAATAATGTCTTCTGTGCTTCCTGTTCTATTGCATTTATAAGAAGTGGTACATGAAAAAGTATATTGAGAACAACGTTTGCATAGAGGTTGACACCAGAAGTGTTTGACAACTGGTAGCCTACCATCTCTCCCTCTGTCTCCAGTTTTCTCTTCTTGACATCTTTACATCTTCCATGTTGTCCTTCTTTTCAGCAACATATGTAGATTATTTTGTGAAATTCTGCTTCGGACAGATTATCCATTTTTTGTAAACGGGATACTGTCCTAAATAAGGAGCATACACACTTCTTAACCGATTGTAATCTCTGACACAACTTGCATCAGCACTAACTTTCCTTTCATTAAAAATCAACCAAAACCAAACCGGGCAATGATCTTACTCAAGACAATGCAACATATGCCATACTTTCTTTAAACACAGTACTACCAATATTATTGAAAGCTGCATTTGCACTTAAACCTTGAGATTTATGGATAGTTACAGCATATGCTAGAGACACTGGGAACTGCTGTCGCCAGACATACAAGTCTTTTACAAGCACAAACACGTACTGAACATTGGCCAATCTGCTTCACACCATCAATCTGATCAAATTTGATGAAGTATTCAACTTCATCCCAATTTGGAAAATTAATTAAATCATTAATTTTACCCATAGCACCATTTGCTAATATTTATTCAACACTTAAATTTCTATTCAGAATTACTTTACAGTTTGTGCATATGCTTATACACTTTTCTAAACCTGCAGTCTTGGATACAGATTTCTACAATGAATCCAATTTTGCTTGTAGCTTTCCACTTGGAAGTACTGTTACTCCCTGATGTTCCATTGTGTCAATAGCTGTAACTTCCAAAATGTCTTCTTTCTCAAGAATTGGAGCACTCATTAAAAATGTAGGGGTTAAACAGACTGTAGATTTACCCTTTTCAATGAAAGTGAACATTAGCTGTGATGCTGTGTTCTAAGAGGAGAAAAGTCTGCTGATATGTCAACTTTCTAAGGTACATTTCTCCTTCTTTGTCAGAACTCCTGATCTAATGTCCTTCAGAATATGTTCTTTTTCCATGTCAGATCAGATGCTTGATGCATATTCATCAGCGGTACCTTGCATTTGAAGTTTGCCTAAATGTTTTCATTGCCAATACTTCCCAAATAATTCTGAATTTCATCATGAAGAGGCGGCTTGAAAATAGGCTGTTCTTTGACGAGGGTAAGTTGCAGTAGATCACTGAAGACAATTAAATGATTTCCTCCAAACACCGCATCATACTCCATTTATAATATCTCTTGCACTCTCAAATGTACGAAGGGAAGCATTACGTTTCAGACCATGCTCACCTCATCGATGATCAAAAGCTTCAGTTTCTTTACCACTCTTGACACCTCATGAAAAGCTTCACAGAGTAACTTTTGGTATTGTAATTATTGTCATCTTCAACAGGTAGCATAACTAGATGATGTAGAGTAATTCCTTTTATGTTGTGTGCAGTCAATCCAGTGGGTGCTCTTACACAATAAATTTGATTCTGTAGTCCTCTGTAGGTAAGCAGTGAGACCTTTAATTAAAAAACATTTCCCGGTGCCAGCTTGACCACTGATGTATAATAGTATTTGCTTAAATGATGAACATTTGCATTCTTTCTTCTCAGGGAGGAACCACGCATTTTCTCTTTTAACTCCATATACATTTCTTTCTGCTTATTGTTCAATTGACCAACTAACTGTTCAAAATCAACAATTTCCTGTCTTGCTTGTTCCATTGCAGTTTCCACCTCATTTATAGCTATTCCAGTTTCATTTTCAATTATGGGTTGCCCAAGAGGATCTTGACTCAGCAGTCCTGATTTGGCTGCTTCGTGAGCTTTCCTTAGCTATCTCAGCAGCAATCATTTCCCTCTGTTAAATCTCATCATTTAACATTTGCAAATATTTCACAAAGACTGAAAACTTAATGCTGTCTTTCACAGTGTTAAAAGAATCTTCATAGCAGTCATAGTCTCCAAGTAATTCCCATTCAGCACGCCAAGGCTTAGAGAATTGTAGAAGTGCCAAATAGAAAATCTCTCTTCTGTCTGGAGTTTTGCAACTAAGTTTTCTGTGGTTAATTAGATTTCCTTTTGGATGTTTCAACAAACAACCATCACATCCAACTATGGCATTTTTCCCTTCTTCTATGTTTTCTATGACATTCGTTTTGTATCTGTAGTGTTGAAGTACTTCTTTAAAGGCACATGTCTTCTGGATATGGACCCCTGCTTGGATGGTATGTGTCTCACATATTTGATTTCATAATCGCTAAACTTTCCTGGTCAAAATCTGCTAGGAACTGAATTGCTGGGAAAGACTTTAACACTTTATTTTGTGTACTTGCTAGGCTTAGACTTACCCAAACAATTCCCCTTCACTTAGAGAACAAACTGGTTGAGCTCAACCAGTAACAGAATTTGGGAAAGCATTTTCAAGCTGGAGATGTACAATTTCTTAGATAGAGGGGCCGATTCCGATCTCGGCCGGTACTGCTCCGAATCGGATTCGGATTTACCGGATCCGATTCGGAGCCCTGTTTCCCGACCGAATCGTACGCGGGTCCGGCTGAGCGAGTACGATGCAGGCACCCGCGAAATCTCCGACCGACTCAAACGCGGCTTCAACACGCTCTGACCGACTCGCATGGACACAACTCGCACCGCACTATGGAGACGTATCCCGGCCGGGTAAGTACGATGCGCGCCGCGAGCAGTCCGACCGACTCGCGCCGTCCGGCTCGAAAAAGCTGTCGGAGCAGGACTTTGGGGGTCCGCGTCGGACCCCCCTATACGCGTAGGCGCGCGAGTCGCACACAGGGGGGACCCATGGGTCCCCCTACCTGTGCATGTACGCCGCGATGCGCATGGACGCGTACACGCTGTAGGTGGCGCCCTTGTCCGCCTCGCACCCATTGAGTCAATGGGAGCCCGCGTACGCGTTGTACGACAGGCTCCCATTGACTTCAATGGGAGTCCGACCGACTCGAGTCCGATGGCATGCGTGCGCATCATACTCGTTCGGTCGGACTGCCAGAGTCCGATTCGGTCGGAAATCTCTCCGGGTCCGGCTCGGTCGGAGAGATTTCCGGCCGGAATCGGAATCGGCCCCAGAGTCTTTTCTGCAGAAATCTCCTCCCACATCTCCATTTTCTATGTCCTCTCTGAATTTGTAATGTATGAAGTGATGTACTGAGCAACAGCGATGGAGTTGTCTGCAACAAATTGTAGTTCGATATTTGCATTCCACATCTTGAGAATCACAATGTCATTAATATTCTTGGAAGCCTCTGTTCTTCTCAGGTTGTATGTGTTTTTTAGTGATTTCCGTATCAATGTATGTCTGTCTGCAGACAAAAAGCTCTTCCTTGAGAAATCACAGGTTGTGGCAATTCAAATCAACATCTCTTGTAAACTTTTCTTTTGCATCTGTATTTTTGATGACAGTAATTCCAACATCTATAAGCTTGAAAGCATAGAACTTGTTGTCCCAAGCCCTTTTCACCACCATCTTTTGAGATGGCGCATGTCCACATACTGTTGTTTGAAAGACAAGTCAAGTCAGACTCTTCTTTGTCTGTTCCAAATTTTGTTGCATCTTTTATCCATAACAACATGTGAATATGAGGAGCACCTCTTGCTCAGTACTTTTTTTGCCAAAATAAATCATTTACTTTGCCAAGAGGATAATTTCTTTTGTTGCAGATGAAAAACATCGCAACGCAAGTCATCCCAGGTGTACTCAGCACAAATGAGTGTCGGAAACCAAGATGGTGCACCTAGATTTCGCAACATACATTTCACTTCTCCATGATGGTGATACCAATAGTCGTTGCTGCCATGTTGGCAGCCATCAAATTAAACACGTTGTACTTCATCCTTGCCTAGAACTTTGTCAATTAATTCCTTTGCAGACAGATTTTAAAGATTAACTCCTATCTTCAGTATATGGTTTACAGCATATGAAATGCCAGACAAGTCACTCTCAAACAGAAGTTAGAATATGTAGGGAATACACTGCCAAAATCTTGGATCCTCTGAGCATAATCTGGTTGACTGGTATTCAGGTGCTGATATCTGTACAGGGCAGTCATCAAAGCAGTTACCCCATCCAGTGGGGAAAACGTGTGGAAAACAGTGAGCTTCAAAACTTTTCTACCACACACTTATGTGAACTCCTTTTGATTGTTTCATTTGAAAGAGATCAATAGCCTCACCGATGACTTCTTTAGAATGCAGAGGATGATGCTATAGTATTTGTAAATGTCTTCTGATCAGGATCAATCCACTTTTTCAATGTGTCCACTTGATAGTAATGTTTTTTCCTCTGGATGTGTCACATTTCAAACAACATCACTATTTTAAAATAAATATTGTTTTGTCTCATGTATAATGTTCCTCTTTTTTACTTTACTAACATCCGCTAACTCCTGCCAGATGTTTCTATTCTTCATAGGCATACCATTTACTAGCATGATAAGTGGTTCATGAACATCTCTGTGTACACCAATAGTTTCAATATTCTGTTTAAAATCTAAAGGTAAGTAGTCAACTCTTCCTTTAAGGACTTTTTGAAGGTCAGTTTGTAGCAGCTTCCCTATATTTTGCTACATACAAGCTACAGCCTGAAATGGGTGTACCCATTTTATGAGAACTGATTCATAAACATTTAAATATTGCAGTTCTTGTGGAATAGATACGCATTATAACTTGTTATGTACTGCTCTACCTGGCATTTTTACCCTCTAATTTATCATAGAAGTACTTACATATAATATGTTGTGTAGAAAACTCAAACTGTTCCTCTACAAATAAATAAACAGCAAATTCTTGCTCTCTGTTCATCTGTTCAGTTTTTGAGAATTCAACCACATTGCGAGTTTGGCTTTTGTAGTGAGTGTATCGACAACACAGTTTGGTTTATCAGAAGAAACTGTTAAACTTCTTAATCTCAACTGTAAAGTTATCAACACTAAAACCTGTGTCTTGTTCCTCTACAACTCCACATACCCACTCCTCATTTTCCCAAAGCCCTTTTGAGGACCAAGGTACCAAAACTGAATATCTTCACAAACTTTTTCTACCTCTGCTACTGTACCATGCAAAATAACTCTATTAATTTCTCCTAAATACAGGGCAGGAGTTCTGACGTGGTAAAGCTTCCTAACTAAATTTCGTCTTTTAGAGTGGTGTACAGCTAACATTCTGAAGTGATGAATGCTGCTTTGTCACACTTTCTTTGATAGACATGTTAGTGAATGTCCCATGTAATTTGTATACTTCCTTACTTTGCATGGATCTAATCCTTGCAAAATCCCAATTTTCTGTTTCAGACTTTTGAATGGAAATATACGTATGAAATTTCTGAATATATCAATTGATTCCTGCTGAACACTGCAAATACTGTTACAGCTACATTTGTATACAGGAGCCTGTCTATATCTTCCCTGCACCTTTTCAGCTATCACTTTTCTACATGCCTATGAGCGATCTCCTCTTTTGGAATGGGAGTACTATCCTTCACCTCATAAAGTCGACCAGTTCTTTCAATTGCATGCACTGATGTGTTCTCTTGAAAGTAACTTTCTTCATTAGAGAAAGGCTCAGTATTGGAAGTATGCTTCCATTCGCCACTGAAAACTTTGCAAAAAGTACATCTATTCACAAGTCTTTACTTTTGGCTTCTTCTCCTCATATACAACACTATTTCATCCAGTGTTCTCATTCTACTCAGTATCAAAATATATAGCTTCTTCCTTAGGACAAAAGTTTCTTTTTATACTGTTTCATAGTTCTTATGTGATTGTGAGTTACCCTACTACAGAACATTCTGACTCAAATCTCTTTAAACTGCCTCTGTCTCCTTGTTAAAATATCTTCTTTCTTATACAATTTATTAGTCTTGCCGATTTGAGACTTCTCATTTTATTAACTTGTATTTGCTCACTTTGCAGTTTTCCACATACTATTTTAAGAAATGTCTTAGTTTTCTTACCAGCAGTTCTTTTCTCTTTAACCACATTGTCCCCATTCTGTCCCTTTTCTTTCTGGATTGTAAGGCGATAGTATCCTTTCCACTGTTTCTTTCTTCTTTGTGTTCTATTTGGCATTTTAAGTATCTGTTTTTAAGTAGAAGTAGAACTCTCCAAACAAAAAATAAAAAAATATATTTAGCTTTTTATTATATATTATAAAATTACATCATTTAACCATTTTACTTCCTATATAAATACTTGTAACACCATATAATAGCCACTGGAAGTCTGATCCTTATTATGTCTAAATAAATGTGTGTCTGACTTTATCACTGTATCCATAAGTGTGTATCTGTGTGTGCAACTGTATGCATCAGTATGTATCTGGGTAAGTATGAAACTCACGGTGTGAATGGGAAACTGGATCCATAACTGGGCGTATTGGACTTAAGTGCACATGTAACTTAGTGTAACTTAAAAGCACATGTCTTACCTTTTAAGCACATACCACCCTGCCCTAAGGCCTCTCTACACCCTACCTTAAGGGTGGCCTATTTGTAGTAGAAGAAGAGATAAAGGTCTAACAAAGGGTTTTAAATCCCAGTCGATATGGCAGTAAAACTGCACACACAGTCTCTGCTGTAGCAGGACTAAGACACATGCAAACTGTTACTTGTCTGGATGAGTAACTAGGTCATGTCAGTACCTAAATACATATCTGAGTGACTGTATCACTCCCTGTATGGGTGTGTGAATGTTTGTGTAAGTAAGAATATCAGCATAAGAGTAGCTTTCTTAGTAACTCTATGGGTATGTAAATCTATGTGCAAGTGGCTGTATGAATATGTTACTGGCTGTGTTATGTAACTGTGTGTGCAACTAGCTCTCATACTGCTGCATACATTTGTGCTGTGTGAGTATGTGAGTCAATATCTAACTCCCTTTGTTACTGTCTTACAGGGTGTGTGACTGTCTTTGTACTTTTAAAAATACATATGTGCATTACCATCATCATTATTAACTTTATTCGGTCGTTACGATCATCAAAGTGCAAGTGCAAACATTACATAGACTAAATTAAAACTAATATGGCTATTATACAATCAAAAACAGAAAATTAGATATGGTGTTAAAGCCAACAACATAATATGATTATTTAAAACAATGATAAAAAAAGGTTAAAACCGAGAATGAGCCTTCTAATACTGTACTAATAGGCCCACACAAAATTAATATATTTGTTTAATGTGCATTACAGTATGGGTGAGACGCTGGAGGCATAACTGGGTGTATGTGTCTGTAAGTGTGCATGTAACTCACTGGAACTTTAAACTATATGTCTTACCTTTTAATTACATAGCATCCTGTTCTATACCTACCTACAGCCTACCTTAAGGGTGACTTATATGTAGTACAAGAATAGTTAAAGCCTGACAATGGGTATTAAATTGCAGTGTACATGGCAGCAAAACTGCACACACAGGCGCTGCAGTAGCAGCCCCAAGACATGAGTAAATGGCTACTTGCCGGAAGGAATGACTTGGTTGTGTCAGTACCTCAATACATATCTGAGTGACTGTATCAGTCTCTGTATGGGTGTGTGAGAGTTTCTGTAAGTAAGTATATCAGCATAATAGTGGGACTCTTACTAACTTAATGGGTATGTAAATCTATATGTAAGTGGATGTATGGATAGGTTTTTGGCTGTGTTAGTTAGTGTAACAGTATTTAACTGTGTGTGCAACTAGCCCTGATACTGCTATATACATACGTGCTGTGTGAGTGTGTGAGTGAATATATAACTCCCACTGTTGCTGTCTGACAGGGTTTGAAACTGTAAGTGTGCTTTTGAATATACATATGTGAGTTACAGGATTGGAAAGTCACCAGATGTATAACTGGGAGCATGTGTCTGTAAGTGTGCATGTAACTCAGGGAAACTTTAAACTACATGTGTTACCTTTAAAGCACACTGTCATATGCCTACCTATGGCATACCTTAAGGGATATGTATACGTAGTAGAAGAGGACTGTAAGACCCGACAAACGGGTTTAAATGGCAAGTCAACATGGCAGTAAAACTTTACACACAAGCTCTGCACTAGCAGGCCTGCTAGACATGCAAACTGCTACTTGTCTGGATGGATGAGTTTGTTGTCTCAGCACTTGAGTACAAATCTGAGTGACTGTATCAGTCGCTGTATGGATGTGTGAGTGTTTCTGTAAATAAGAATATCAGTACCTACCTTGACCACATGATCACCCTAATGCGAGGCACTTGGGCCTCTGCAACATCCTTGGACACGATTGCTATGTCGGTTGTTCTGCACTTGTCTTTCTTCGATTTAATAATGTTTTGCCATGAATTGCAGAATGGGACAAATAAAACTTAGTCATGGTGTATTGAATTTTGCCCTGTTTTCTGCAAGAATCCTGATACAAAATTACATGTATTTTTTGTCAATTTATGTCTTTCAGGTAGGTTCGAACAACAAGGTAGAATCTTACTTTGGATTACAGAATGTGACTGATTACAACACACCTGAATGAATCAGTGACACAAGTAGTGTAGGTAGCTTTCTTCTAGTCCAGATGAATTGCCAACAGACCCTCCATGGGCTATGACAGGCAAGAAACATGTTGACCTCACATTTTTAGAAAACCAAATCACGACTGCTCTATAGGACATTGTATCTAAAATGAGCATCACTGTAAGTTTTAATTAGGGTAATGAGCTGCACTAATAAAGTTTATTGAAACTCAGCATCACTACACCTATTTTAAGTCACTTTCACCACACCACACTACACATACCTAATACCCCTCATACCCTCACTTCATCCAATGGCATAATATGATCTCCGGCAAAGAGCCCCTTCGCAGGTGCCCGTCGGGCATTGCAGCACCGGCCTGACGAGGAGCATGCCCAGATGATGAAGCATGACACTTCTCAGGTGTGTGATGGCACTTGCTCATATTGGCGAATATTTCACTGACCTGACATTCCACGAGTGATCCTTAAGTGGACCCCTAATTGTCTTTGTAAGGAACAGCACACTCCTGTATTTCAGTTATTGCCCAAAGGAGAGCATGTGCTGGACCTCTCCAAAAGCTCCTGGTTCCTCTTATTTGAACTAGTAAAACTGCACACACAGACTCTGCACTAGCAGGCCCTGATGGACGTGTAATCAGCTCATTGTCTGGATGGGAGAGTTGGTTGTCCCAGTGCTTGAGTATATTTCTGAGTGACTGTATCAGTGCCGTATGGGTGTATCAGTGTTTGTGTAAGTAACTATATCAGTATAAGAGTGGCTCTCTTAGTAACGCTATAGGTATGTAAATCTATATGCTACTGGCTATTTGAATACCTTACCGGCTGTGTTAGTGAATATTGGGGCATATAACTGTGTATTCAACTGACTCTCTTAGTGCTGCATATATAAGTGCTCCCTTTTGTGTATGACTGATTGTGAAGGATCCTCTATTGCTGTGTGACTGGATGTGTGAGTAACTGTATGGTTTTCTAAATAGGTATCTTAATAAGTACATACATAGATTAGTGATTGTATAATTGAACATACTGGTATCTAAGTATGTTTCTAATTTCATATCTATATGTTTTCCCTTTTAAATACATACCTTCCTGCCCTATTGCCTACATGCAGCTTACCTAAGGGGTTATTTATTTGTGATAAAACAAAAGCGTAACAGCAACGTGGTTTAAATCTAAATTCTACATACCAGTATAAACTACAGACACAGGTTCTGGAGTACTACAAGTAACACTTATTTGAAGAACGACTTCCCTGGATTACACAATCAGACGTTCAATACGTCTTCTACTTTTTACATTGCAGATCCTTGGCACAGCTAGAGTAGTGAACTACAACCTTACAAAATACATAGAATATACTAGTTGTGAATAATATAATGCAAGCACTTAGAGAACAAAAACATTTACTTCACAACTATCTATCACTAATAATGTTTTCACTCACAATATTCCAACTGAATAAGTCAGTATGGATCTAGCTTTGCTAGTGAATGTTTCATAATCCAAATGCTTATATAGCAGACTGTACACATACATATATCAGTTAGTATTGAAAAGGGTGACTATTTCTGTGAGCACTCACTTCATATGTCACTGAGTGCATTTGTGCCTATTTAGTTAGATATGCAACTACTATTTATACTTCATTTCATTTAACATACACTCATAACTCAGCATATACATACACATATATACATTATCAATGTGCTACATCATTAACATATCTGTCAAATCGCTTTATTGTTCCCCATTTTAATGCACTTTTATTTCAAATTTCATATCACACAAAATGATAAGTCCCACTCTCAATAGAAAAGAACCAGTAATGGCAATCCTTCATACTCTGTTTCCACACATACTGATGTACTTAGCAAATCATAATGTTCCCTTCATTTTTTTATTTTGTTTCCACTTCTGAATGGTCAGTTTTGTAATCCATTTTTAGTCTCCTGATAAGAAGTCCAATCTGGTAGTGTCTGTGGGTGGATGCCCAGGGCGGTACTCTGTGCGATGAACTCATGAATCCACGCAGGAGTCTCTTAAAGCATTTATCATAATACTGTTATAATTTTTCATCTATATTTGACATTCAATGATGGCACTGAGGTAGAAAATGTGTTATTCTAAAGACATACTAAATCAAACAACTCTCCTTTGAAATTAGAAAGCACAGTTTCTCAAGCACCCTTCCCCTGCACTGTTTTACCTCAGTTGCCAGCACCCTTCCCCCACACTGTTTTACCTCAGTTGCCATAGCAACCTCATTTGGAAGACTCTACTGTTTCTGTAGGTCGTAAGTACATTGCAATTTCTGTCAGCAGATACTAGCTTCAAGTTCAACTGTAGCAGGTGCAGTTGAGTGTTTGAGAATGGAAGCATATTAAAAATAACATTACTTCGTTTCAATATACCCAGAGTCAATCACAGATCTACTAACTTTACATTTTAAATCACCACATTCTTTTGGGGACCAACAGATTTACACCATCCAAAGAAATATGTCCTTTTTTTAAATCAGGTCTTAACTGCTTTTCATTTTGAAAATTACCTCATTCAGCCTTCTCCTATATAGAACTGCTCAATGCCTATGAAATGCTTAGAGTGTGGATTGTGGCGCACAGCTATGTTATTTTGGGCCAGAGAATGTGCTAGAAAGAGCAGCACTGACAGGGACTTGGGTTTGCCTAATGCGGACATTACTTGGATGGGCCAGAGAGGGTTAAATTGGCAGCAATTGCTGCCTTTGGTTGAGAGCATTATGGATAGCCAACATTCATACCTCTTATTTGTACACTGTGGTGGCAATGACCTAGGCACACCTGCTGGGGTAGGACTGGAAATCCTAATGAAAGATATCTTTGGCCGATTAATGACACTTTTCCCTCACACTGCTTTGCTGTACTCTAACATTTCCCAAAGGCAGAAATTGAAGAAGTCAAATTAAATCTGTCCAAATAGACGAAGCCAGGAAACATGTTAATAAAACTATTTCTGTATTCCTCAGAGACCATAACATGGGCTCCATCTACAGCAACAATATACGCTTAGACATGGAAAGGTATATATAGAAGTGGTGGAGTACATTTCTCAGAGAAAGGCAACAGGATATTCCTTGACAACTTGAAAGACTACATCCTGTTTTACGTGTAGTTATAGACTACACACAATCAACACAAAAGCCTTCTAGAAAGCCACCCTTAACTAGTTAATTTTCAATTCAAATCAGTTTTTTTGACTTCGCGGATTCACAAACCAAAGTGCATATTCAATGCCATATAGCACCTTTAGCATTTATGAGTCTCTGTTGCACTCTGTGCATGTGGCAATGACTCTGGGAGCTGCTGTGTGACTGTCTAATGTGATCTATGAGTGGGTGCATGAGTGCCTGAGTGGATCTGTGAGTAGGTGCTTGCTTGAGTGTCTGAATGGGTCTGTTACTGGGTGCGTGAGTGTCTAAGTGGGTATGTGAATGGGTGCATAAGTCTGTGAGTGGGTGTGTGAGTCCCTGAGTGGGTCTGTGAGTGGGTACATTAGTGCCTGAGTGAATATGTGAGTGGGTGTGTGGGTGCATGAGTGTCTGAGTGGGTCTGTGAGTGAGAGTCTGAGTAGGTCTGTGAGTGGGTGCATGAGACTATGAGTGGGTTTGTGAGTAGGTGAATGAGTGCCTGAGTGAATATGTGAGTGGGTGTGTAGGTGTGTGAATGTGTGAGTGGGACTGTGACTGTGACTGGGTGTGTGAGTTTCTGAGTGGATCTGTGACTTGGTGTGTGTGTGTCTGAGTGGGTCAGTGAGTGAGTGCATGAGTGTCTCTCTAGGCCTGTGAGTGGGTGCATGAGTCTCTGAATAGGTTTGTGAGTGGGTGCATGAGTATCTGAGAGTGTCTGTGAATGGACGGATGAGGCTCTAAGTGGGTGAGTGAGTGCATGCATGAGTGAGTGTGTCTGTGAACAGGAGTGGCCCATGCAGGTAAGATTGATGGGGCAGTGGGGAGGACTTGACAGATGACGACGAGGGAAAATGATATAAATAACTAATGTTACCTCCTCGTCGTCTGTCGAGTACCCCCATCCCGCCCCACTGCTCTTACCTGCATGGGCCGCTCCTGTCTGTGAATGGGTGTGTGAGTCTCTGACTGGGTGTTTGAGTGTGTGATTGTGTCAGTCAGTGAGTGTGTGAGTCTCTGAGTAGATCTGTGACTGGGTGCATGAGTCTCTGAGTAGGTCTGTGAATGAGAACATGAATATCTCAGTGGGTCTGTGAGTGGGTGCGTGAGTGTCTGAGTGGGACTGTGTTTGTGCATGAGTTTCTGAGTGGGTCTGTGACTGGGCGTGGATGATCATCATTACTGGGGCCGATCAGACAGAGTGCAGAATAGATAGGTCAGTCGGGCAGCGGGCGTCAACATGTCCTAGCGATCAGAAGCTGGCAATTTGGAGAGGCGATTTCAGAACAGCTGGGCCACTCACAAAGTGGGTCCAGGAGTCTCACCATCCCTTGGTGGGTACTTGCTTCCTGGGCAGTTGGAGTCTGAAGTGGATTCCATTGCGGTGCAGTTTGCAGGAGATCCGGTACCCTGGGTATTGGTGCAGCACAGCTCCAGTAGGACTTCATGTCCCTAAATATAGTAGAAGGACAGATCTGATGCATCCGAGCTGGTGTAGCAACAATTCAACAGATCCAGAGTCTGCGGTTCGGTGCCTGCTGGCTCAGGGGAGTAGAGCCTCTACTCTTAGGGAGGTTTTTGGGTGATTTGTCAAAGGCTGGATGCGCTCCAGGGTTCTTGGAGTCCTCATAGTTGTAGGACGAGACAGAACACCCACAATTGTTGAGTCCTTCAGGCAGCTGGGGTTGGCACCAATTTCTCTGCAGCAAAGCTTCAGTTCTATGGCAGCAGCTCTTATTTGTCCTTTTCTTCTTGTCCATCGAATCAACAATTCCAGGTCCAGGCATGCAACCTAGATACTGCATTTAGGGGTGTTAAAGGGGGAGACAGGCAGTAGCCAATGGGTTACCTACTTTTAGGGTGTCTACACCCTCTAAGTGACTCCTTCCTGTGGGAAGGGGAACTACCCTGGCCCTGTTAGTTTGAATGTGGACACTCCTCCTCATCTAACTAATTTTCCAGCCTGTCCTCCTACCAAATGTAGCTCAGGACAGGGGGTTTGGCATCCCCCACTATCTGGGGAATCCTGGGTTACACTTCAGAGGATGAACCGCCTTTAAAGCTTCCCATTCTGGAAGACCAATCCAGCCTGGAGGAGAGGTGAAGCATCTCCTCCCAGACCAGGCTTTGTTTCAGGCCTCTGAGAGCGAGAGCTCCCATCTCATGAGGTCAGAAACATGTCTGGTGGTGGCAGGCTGGCTATGACTAGTCAGAGACCACACCAGTGCTTTGCAGATTTTCAGGGGACCCTCTAAAAGGTCTCCTGTGTGCATGTATTAAAAATCCAATAATAGCATCAGTGAGGATTTATTAAGACAAGATGTTTTGTACGAAACATCTTAGGGTACAGTGAAGCCATCATGGAGCTAAGAAACTTGTAATAACAAGTATCCAGCACATGCATTCTTTATGGCTTCCATTTGCACTTACAATACCCAAGAATGGCTCAGATATTGTGGGGTCATATCTTCTCATGTAGATATGTCTCCACATGGGATGTAGTGTACCAAGCCTTAGGGCTGTGAGGTCTGCAGTAGAGATGACTTACTTATACCTCCTCCTGTGAATGAAGGATTGGCACACAGGGCTGTGTGCCATGTTGACTCTTCGGTTTTCTCTGCAACCATTCAGACACACACTCACTCACCCATATAGCCACTGACACACCTACTCACTCACCAATACAGCCACTCACACAGCATCTCACTCACCCACACAGCTATTCACACATCCACTTATACACCCATACACCCAATCACACACCCATACACACAAGGATACAATCACACAGATACTCACATAGTATATGTTAGAAGTAGTTCACTTTGGTGGTGATTACTATAAATGTTTAACACCCATAAACTCTTAAAAACACTTACACTCCCTTGATGATGTCATCAGTGATGTCCTTTGAGATGTCACTGACCATGTCATGAGTGATGTAATATGTTAGGTCAAAAGTAGTGCATTGCAGGGGCGTAAGTTATGGTTAGCTCAGGTAACTATAACTGCTGAATTTCACTGGCTGTCTATGAGGGCAATCCGAGCCTAACTATAAAGTCTGTGTAACCTTTGTTTTCTCAGTGAATATATATATGTATATAGGTAGGTAGTTATAGTTAGGACCTAGTATCCATTGAAAGAACGTTTTTTCATTTGCAGATAACTTTGGTGTTGTTTGATGGATCCTCATGAAATTTTTAAAAATAACTTGCCACTCACTTCAGCGACTGTGTCAAAAATTACGGGGTGGTTCATCAAGCAGAGGCAGAGAAAACGGGGGTCCCAAAACATGTTTTCCCCATGTTAATTTTCATAGGAATCTTTAGACACAGCTACAGCCAAATCTACTGAACGGAATTACACCAAATTTGGCAAAAGGTAGCTGATGGTCTACAAAGAGTCCTTTTTGTTAAATGGTGTAAATCCATTTAGTAGTTTCAGATTTATTTAAAGAAATTTCCAGTTGTATATATAGGGACATGGTAGATCTGTGACCCCTCTCGATCTCATGCTCAAACCAGGAAGTGTTGGCAGCCATCTTGTGACTCGGTTGAACCGAGTCACAGAAAAAACATACCAAAAAGAAAATGGGGCAGAGTAGTAACAACCTGACCCCGTAGGTCTTCTTGGGGGGACCAACAGGGACCCCCAGGACCCAAAAAGCTTTTTTTTAAAAATATTTTTGATGGGAGTCACGTAGAATCCGCGACTCCTACCAAAATTATTTTTTTAAATGAAGTGCAGGCTCCTGCGCTTACTCATTATTAAGCCCCAGGTGGGTCAGGTCGCAGGGGCATTGTGGAAACATAGGAGGGGACACATGGGACCCCCTCCTCAGGCTATTCAAACCCTCAAGGATTGCCACCTCCCTGGGACAGTAACATGATTATATGCAGGGGAGCCTCACAGATTTAAATTAAAAATAGTGCATGGGAGGCCTTATGATCTCCACCGCAGCCCCGGGGGCCGCCACTCCCTGGCCTAAATAATGTAAAGCAATGTGGGGGCTTCACAGCCCCCCGCATGCTCCAGGAACCTCTACCCCAAGACGAAATATAAACAATGAAGTTGGTCTGTCGTGGACCCCCCAGGGACCATGTCCTCTGGGCTAAAATCAATGGTGAGGGGGCCGTGCAGCCCCCCTCCAAGAGCCATTAATGGCCCTGTGGAATGCCACCCCCCCAGGGCAGGCTCTGCTATGTCCCGGGGTACCCTCCCTGGGACATAGCTTGTTTGCTGTGGCTTTGTGGGAGCTTTACCACACTCGTCAAGCCAGAGCAAACACTGTTCCGCTTTCAACAAGTGAGAGCATTAAAAATGCTCTCCCTGCTTGAAATCAGAGCAGAATTGGTTTCACAGACAGGGAGCTGCCTTTACAGAAGGGTGTCTTGGGTGGGACCAGGGCACCCAAAATTATGGGCGGGCCCCAGGGGATGGGGTCCCTGGGGCCAAAATAGGCCCAGGAGGGGTGTTGCAATGACCCCTCTCCTTATTAAAAAAATGAAAATTAAAGGGCCCCAGGGGATGGGGTCCCCTGGGAAAAAAATCATCCCAGGGAAGGGGGGGCACATGGCCCCCTTCCCTAATAAATGAAAAAGGGGGAAAAAGAACAGCAGGTCACTGAGGCCCCACCTCCTTTCTTCACCACTCTGCAAATGCGCCTCCTGGCACACTACTGGTTGGGAGATGAAGTGCACTTTACTCCTGAGGGACCTTGAGGGCCAGGAAGCCCTCCTGGCACCTCCTGTAAGTCCTTCACATTGGGATTCCTGAGAGCTGGTCAGAGTCCCCACCACCTTTCTCCACCACTCTGCAAACACGCCTCCTGGCACTCTACTGGTTTCTACTGGTTGGGGAACAAATTCCACTTTACTCCTGAAGGCCTCAGAACTAAAGTGGACTTCATCCCCCAACCAGTAGTGTCCCAGGAGGCATGTTTACAGAGTGGTGGAGAAATGCATGTGGGCTTTGACAAACTTTCAACAATCCAACTGTGTGGGCCTTACTGTAGGTAACAGGAGTGGTACTTGCCCCCAAGGACCCTCAAGAGCCAAGGGAGTTTCATCCCCCAACCAGTAGCGTGGCAGGAGGTGCTTTTGCAGAGGGGTAGAGACAGGGGGCACGTCCTCTGACAGCCTCTAAGCAATCCAGCTGTGTTGGATTTACTGAAGGTAATAGGAAGGGTAATTGGTCCCGAAGAACATCCTTAGGGGCCAGCTACCCCTCCTGTTACATCCAGTAAGTTCCACACAGCTGGATAACTAAGAGGTATTTGGAGGCCAGGCCCCCTTTCTCCACCACTTTGCAAACGCGCCTCCTGGCAAACTACTGGTTGGGGGATGAAGTTCACTTTATGTTCTGTTATGTCATATAAACTTTTATAGCGCTCGTCTACCCATAGACGTCTTGGCGCTTGCGGAGACATGAGCAACTAAGCTAGAGTATTACTAATTCCTAAACAGCCAGGTCTTAAGTTCCCTTCTGAAAGCGAGAAGGGTGGGTAAGGTCCTGAGATATAGTGGATAGAGTTCCACAGCCTAGCTGTGCTGTTAATGAAAATCCTTCCTCCTCAGTTCACTTTCCTGATTCTTATGGTGGTAATCAATTTTGCATTGGTTGCTCGTAGAAGTCTACTTGGTGAATGCCAGTTAAAAGCCTTCCACAGAAATTTTGGTCCTTCTCTGTGCAAGGCTTTATGGGCCACACAGAGTGGCTTGAATTTAATCCGTTGTTGCACCGGGAGCCAGTGAAGCTCCCGAATGCCTGCAGATATCGACTGGTATTTAGGGTTATCCAAAGTCAATCTGGCTGCTGTATTCTGCAACACCTGGAGCTTACCAAGTAGTTTAACCTGGAGATTCATATATAAGCCATTACAATAGTCCAGCTTTGATAAGATTAGTGAGGAATAAAAGGAAACATTTTCCTCAAGGTTCTGATGGTGAAAAATGGGGAGGATACTACTTTTGACACCTGGGCCTCATATCTGAGCTGATCATCCTTGATAAATCCAAGAATTTTAGATTTAGTCACCGGAGTCGGAGCTGAGCCGAACTGTCCGGCCACCAAGCAGGACACCATGCTGGGGAAAGATTGCCAAACAGAATAACCTCTGTTTTACTCGAGTTCAGTTTTAGGCATTGTCTACTCATCCAGTTGCTTAGGGCGGTCATGCAGTCGTGTAATCGTAGAGGGTAGTTGATATCATTATCTACAGCTGATACAACCAGTTGGGTGTCATCAGCATAAGATGTTTGATTTAAATTGAAACTTTTAATTAGAGGGGCAAGTTCTGAAACATAGATATTAAAAAGCTTTGGGCTCAGTGAAGAGCCCTGAGGGACCCCACATGGCAAAGGAAAGGGTGAGGATTTAAACTGACCAAGATTCAGAGTTTGGGATCTCTCTGATAGAAAGGAAGGTAATCGCATAAGAGCTTTACCTTTAACCTCTATGGCATTTAAACGGTGGACCACCGTGTCGAATACTGCAGATAGGTCTAGCAGGATAAGAGCTGCTGACCCTCCGCCATCCAGTGCCATTCTTATCTCTTCTGTGGTTTTTATCACTGCAGTCTCCATACTGTGATTCGCTCTAAACCCAAACTGACTATGGTCCAAAAGTTTATTGCCTTGAATAAAATTGGATAACTCTACATTGATTATTTTTTCCACAATTTTAGCTGGCAAAGGAAGTCTTGAGATGGGATGATAGTTTGCAGGATCACTGGTATCAAGAGATGTTTTTTTAATGAGAGGGAGAATATTAGCTTGTTTCCAAAGCATAGGAAATGTCCCTTGCATGAACATTTGATTAAACACTAATGAAAGATGAGAGACGATCAGCTGATTTGCAAGCTTTAAGATCTTAAGGGGACATGGATCGTCAAGAGAACCAGATTTGGCAGCTAAAAGAAGAGATGCTACTTGGCTTGGAGATGCTGGAGTAAATTTTGTGAATGAAGAGTCATGGTCACTTCCTGGTCATAAATATCCATGTTGACATTAGATTTGTTGAATAGGTCAAATATTAGGTCAACCTTATTTCTAAAAGTCCGAGCAAGTGTATCACAAAATTCTTGATTGTGGGTAATGGAATTATTTTTTGTGACTGAGGTCAGTTTTGTTATAACCTGGAATAATTCTTTATTGGAATTACCAGCTTTTTCAATTAATTGTGTATAGTAATGGCTTTATTCATTGATAACCATCTTTTTATAGTTTGCTAGGGCCACTTTATATCGTTGATTTTGGGATTTTTCGTAGTGCTTACACCAATTCCTCTCTTGCCTCCTACAAGCTTGTTTTTCAAGTATCAATGCCTCGGAAAACCATGGAGCTGAAGGTACCCCTCTGTGCTTGTTTACAGAGACAGCAGGAGCTAATTTTGCAAATGTAGATTCGAGCCATGATGTATAATTCTTGGCTGAGGAGTTAGCATTCATACCAATGTCTGGTAGACTCTGCGCTAGATAAAACATTACTCATGAAGGACCTTGGGGACCAAGAAGCCCTCCTGGTATCTCCTGTAAGTCCTATACAGCAGGATTCATGAGAGATGGTCAGAGGCCTCACCACATTTCTCCACCACTCTGCAAACAAAACTACTACTTAAAAAACCATAGAATTTCACTAACAAAAAAAAAGGTTACAGGAACGTTATAGTTAGAATTTAACATTTAAAAGACCTTAGAAATGCACTGAAAAACCAAAGGATACAGGGACATTATAGTTAGGAAATGGAATGAAAAAAAACCTTAGAAATTCATTGAAAAAAACAAAGGTTATAGGGGCATTATAGTTAGGATCAGGTTTCACTCAAACAAAACCGTTGAAATTCAGCAGTTATATTTACCTGAGCTAACCTTAACTCATGCCCCCGCAATGCACTGCTGATGACCACACATAATACATCACTCATGACATCATCAGTGACATCACTGATGACATCACTGATGACATACCGAATGACATCACTAATGACATCACTGATGATATCATCCACATAATCACAAATGCACCCACTCACAGCCCATAGAACATTTCATACACCTAACACCACACACCATTCACAAACCCATGCACAGACCCAAACCAGTATTTACACACGACTCACAGATTCATAGATCTACACACACATCCACTCACTCACCCATACAGCCACTAATATACCCACTCACTCACTAATACAGCCACTGACATATCCACTCATACACCAATGCATTTACTCACACACTAAGTGAGTCACCCATAGAGCTACTCACACACCTACTCACTCTCTCATACAGCCAATCACACAGCCACTTACTCACACATACAGCTACACACACCAACTTGCTTACTCATACAAATATGAACAAGTACTCACTCACCTATACAGTCAGTGACAGAAGCACACACTCACCCATACAGCTACTCTCACAGTCACTCACTCACCCATACAGTCACTTATATGCCCCATCACTCACCTATACTGCCTTCCACATATCCAGTTACTCACCCATATACCACTGACAGACCCACTCACTCACTCAGCATACACACACTTACTCACCCATACAGCCCCTCACATACACACTCACTAACCCATATAGCCACTGACTCTCCCACTCTTATTCATCCATACACACAGTCACACACCCCTTCACCCACCCACTCAGACATTCAGACATGAATACAGGTACTGCGACAACCAATCACTCACCCATACAGCCACTCACATACCCAATAACATACCCATACAGCCACTTAGACACAAACTGAAAGACTGATACAGACATTCACACAACCAGTTACTCATCCATACATTCACTCTGACACCTAATCCCTCACTTATACAGTCAGTCACGCACCTACTGAATCATCCATATAAGCATTCATACACCCATTGATTCACCAATACACCTTTGTATTTATATTTAGCACTCATAAATATTTTAAAAACACTCACAGTCATTGGATGATGTCATCAGTGATGTCATTTGAGATGTCATTAGTGATGTCTTCAGTGATGTCACTGACAATGTCATGAGTGATGTAATATGAAAGGTCATAAGCAGTGCATTGTAGGGGCCCAAGTTATAGTTAACTGCTGAATTTCACTGGTTTTGTACGACTGAAACCTGAGCCAAACTATAGCGTCCCTGTAAAATTTGGTTTTTTTAGTGACTTTCTAAGGTTTTCTTAATTCTATTTCCTAACTATTAAGGCCCTGTAATCTTTGTTTTTTTTTTGTGAATTTCCTAGGTTTTTTAAATGCTAGTTCCTAACTGTAACGTCCCTGTAACCTGTGGTTTTTTCAGTGAATGTCGAAGGTTTTTTTACATTCTATTTCCTAATTGTAACATCCATTTTTTTAAAGTGAGCCTCTAAGATTTTCGTATTTTCTTTCTATAATTGGATACTGTATATTATTTTTATATTATATACCACTCATTTTTTTATTTGGTATGTGTTTATCAGAAAGTACATTAATAACTGGTTTTATTTTTAAGAATATTTTGAGTCTGCACAACATTGTCGCATTTACTGTGGAAAATCTGTGATCAGCAAATGTATTTCACATATTGAAAAATATACTTAACATTGTGTAAGTCTAAATATATAGTAAGATATTGTTTTAACTTTTCTTTCTGTGATCAATTTAGAAAAAGACTGCCTTTACAAAAAAAAATTGTAGTGAGTTTCCAGAAAACTCGTCTTCAAAGATTATTTTCCGTTTTTGCGGTGACTTTGGACATCGCGACAACGTCGGTAGTCGCGGACATCATGTGTTTTCAGAAACTTTAAAACAAATTTATACTATATTTTAAGTGATGTTTGACACTAGGTGTTTACTGATGTCCTGTTTAAAGTTGTCTGTCTATAATAATTTTTTAATAAAATCACTTTTACTTTGCGTTTCCTGTGTTCACTGAGACAGCGGAAGTCGCGATGACGTCATTCATCGTGGATACCGCGTGTTTTACAAAAACTCTAAAACACATATATAAACCTATTAAAACTGATATTTGACACTAGTTGTTTACTGCTCTCTTGTTTAAAAGTTTCTGCCTATCGTAATTTTTTAACAAAATCATTTTTATTTAGATCCCGTAATCGCAAAGACAACGGAAGTCGCGATGACGTCGGTAATTGTGGATACCTCGTGTTTTTCAACAACTCTGAAACATATATATATAGAGAGATATTGTGAACAAGTTTCAGTATAGCTGTTCAATAGTATGGTAATGAAAGTTCTGCTTTTGTTTCCATTTTTAAAGAAAACTACTTTAAACTTGTATTTTGAATTTCTGCTTTCGTGCAGTAACCGCAAATATGTCGTTAACCGAGATTATGTCGCTTATCGCGAATATCACATGACTGTGAAAGCAAAGAATATCATTGGATAATATACTTTTCTGCAAAATGAATAGGAAGTACACACCCACTCTTCCTTCTTGAATCTTCTTTCATTGCAGTATATTCTGATTAGGTGGATCTAGCTTGGTGTGGAGAGTTTTTGCCCTTTTTTTACATCATAAAAGGCAACTCAGGAAAGAGATGAGGGTCAGCAGCAACGACAACAGGACCAGGATGTGGAAGAGGTGGAGACTGAAGATTTGGAAGAAGAGGAGCCTCCACAAAAGAGAGCCAGTGTAGCATGGGGCTTTTTTTAAATCTCATCTGGGGAATCAAAAACTGCTGCAAAACTAGTGCAATGCGCAATATGTGACAAGACCCTCTATAGGGACAAACAAAAATGTTCATGTGGGACGACGTCCATGCTACATCATCTTAAAACCTATCATAGAAAACGTCTCCAACTGGCGATCAAGCAGAGCGAAGCTGTAGGACCAACTACATCAGTGGAACCAGCAACAATTCCCAGCCAGAAAGTCCTTTCAGAGGTGCAGACTACTACAACAGATATGGCTCCAGAGTTGTCAAGAATGGCCATGTATTGCATGTACTGTAGTGTTGTTAGAAGTGCCGGTGAGCAGTGTGTTACAGCTATCTGTAATGCTGCAAAAAATCATACATGCTAACTTTTTTCCCCTTTTATTTTTCTCGCACATTTCTCAGTGCACATTTTTTGCATTCCTCTTTTCCCAGTTGCCATTTTTGTTACCATAAAAAGAGCAATTTTTTTTAAAAGCTTTACAAAATCACTTTAAAAAAATACATTAAAAAAAGGTTCCTGTTGGAACTGCCTTTTAGAGTTAAAAAAGATAAAGTATGCATGTATGTTGGAATGAGTGAATGACTAGTGTATGGATGATTGAATGAGTGCATGACTGGTGCATGGATGTTACAATGAGTGCAGGAGTGGTGCCTGGGTGAATCTATGAGTGCATGGGCAGTGCTTGGGTAATTGTATGACTGCATGAGTTGTACCTGGATGATTGGATGAGTGCATAGGAACTGCCTGGTCAATTAGATGAGTGCATGGGTACTGTCTGGGCGATTGGTTGAGTGCATAGGTAGTGCCTTGGTGATTGTATGAGTGTATGGGTAGTGCCTAGGTGATTGTATGAGTGCACACGTAGTGCCAGGGTGACTGAATGAGTGTGTGTGTAGTGCCTGGGTGATTGGATGCCTGCATGGGTAGTGCCTGGATAATTGGATGAGTGTATGGGTAGTGCCAGGGTGATTTGATTACTGCATGGGTAGTGCATGGATGAATGGATGAGTGCAAGTTTAGTGCCTGGGTGACTGGATGCGTGTATGGATAGTACCTTGTTGATTCCATGAGTGCATAGGTAGTGCCTGGGTAATTCCATGAGTGCATGGGTAGTGATTGGGTGAATGAATGAGTGCAGGGATAGTTCCTGTGTGATTGAATAAGTTCATGGGTAGTGTATGGGTGATTGGATGAGTACATGTGTAGTGCCTGGGTGATTCAATGAGTGCATGAGTAGTGCCTAGATTGGCTAAATGAATGGGTAGTGCCTTGATGTATGCATGAGTGCATGAGTAGTACCTGGGTAATTAGATGAGTGCATTGGTACTGCGTGAGTGATGGTATGAGTGCAAATGCAGTGGCTGAATGATTGCATAACTGCAAGTGCAGTGCCTGGATCACTGGATAAGTGCAAGTGCAGTGCTTGGGATGAATGGATAAGTGCAAATGTAAGGCTGGGTGAATGGATGATTGCAAATGTAGTGTATGGGTGAATAGATGAGTGAAGTGCAGTGCCTAGGTGATTACATTACTGCATGCATACTGCCTGAGTGAAGGGATGAGTGCACAGTAAGTTTCTAGGTGATTGTATGAGTGCCTGTACAGTGCCTGAATAATTGGATGAATGCAAGTGCAGTGTCTGGGTAAATAGATAACTGCAAGTGCAGTGCTTGAGTGAATGGAAGAGTGCAAGTGCAGTACCTCGGTGGTTGCATGACTCCGTGGGTAATGCCTGAGTGATTGTATGAGTACAAGCGCACTGCTTGGATGATTGCATGAATACAATTGCAGCGCCTGAATGGATGGATAAGTGCAGTGCCTGGGTGAATAGATGCGTGCAAGTGTAGCGCCCAGGTCAATGGATGACTGCAAGTGCAGTACCTGCATCATTGGATGAATACAAATGCACTGCCTGGGAGAATGGATGTAGTTCCAGGGTGATTCCATGACTATATGGGTAGTACATTCATGATTGGATGAGAGCATGTACATAGCCTGGGTGATTGAATGAGTGCATAAGAAGTGCCAGGGTGATTGATCAGTGCATGTATACTGTCAGGGTGATTCAATGAGTGCATGAGTAGTGCCTAGGTAATTGGATGAATTTATGGGTAGTGGCTGGGTGATTGAATGAGTGCATGGGTAGTGCCTGGGTGAATGCATAATAGAAAGGGTAATGCTTGAGTGATTGCATGAATGTAAGTGCAGTGTCTGCATGATTGTAAAAGTGCAAGTGCAGTGCCTGGATCATTGGATGAGTGCAAGTGCACTGCCTGGGTGATAAATAAGTGCATCTGTAGTGCCTGGTTAATTGGATGATTGCAATTGCAAAACCTGCGTGAATAAATGAGTGCAAGTGCAGTGCCTGGGTGATTGTATGAGTGTATGAGTAGTGCCTGAGTGCATGAATGAGTATATGGGTAGGACCAGAGTGATCGTATGAGTATAAGTTCAGTGCCTGGATCATTGGATAACTGCAAGTATAGTACCTGAGTTAATGGATAAGTAGAAGTGCAGTGCCTGGGTAAATGGTCGAATGCAAGTATAGTGCCTGGACGATTAGATGAGTGCAAGCGCAATGCCTAGGTCAATGAATGAGTGTGAGTGCAGTGACTGGGTGATAGCATATCTGTATGGGTAGTGCCTGATTGAAGAAATGAATGCATGCATACCGCATGAGTGATGGGATGAGTGCCTAGGTAGTATCTGTTTGTTTGGATGAGTGGAAGTGTAGTGCCTGGGAGATGGGATGACTATATGAGTAGTGACTCAATGAATCCATGAGTAGATTAGTGATTTGACTCATTTAATACATCCCGATCTGCAACCACTGTGAAAAAATATAAACAGAGAGAAATGTATTAGGATTTCAATTTGAATATTAGGCAACCAAAACAACTCACAATATTTTTTCTCCAAAACTTAAATTCAACATAGTCAAATGTTTTACTGTTTTTTTACTGTTTTCAGTTTTCATACTTCTTCACTTTCAACAGTTGTCGGTTTGAAGCATCATCATCAGACAGTGGGGAAAAACAATCAATGGATTGTAAAAAAAAAATGTACACACTAGATCATTATAAATATGTCATACTGTGGATTCCACTCACTACAAGTTTGTTCATATTGTAATACTGGCTTGCTGACAGGTTACTACCTTAATGAAAACAACTATATATTAAAACTATTTCTGATATTTTTATATCTGGTACAAAATGTCCAACAATTATGAAGCAGTCTTCATTTCTCAATATCCTTTACTAAACATCATCCCTGTTCGGCCAAATGATGTCAAAAATGTTCTTGGTCCATGTGCGAAATACATAACACACAGTAGTACATAGAAGTTGCTGTATCAGAAACAAAAGCGGGCATTTTTTTTAGTGGTGAAGAGACTTCTTAGATGCAACTTAAGGCTACTGGTAATATAATACATCAATTTAGTTTTTATCTGTAGTAACAGAATGAAATCCTCAAATGTTTTACAAATTCCTTTCCCGCAGTTAAATAGAGTCTTTCATTTTTAACAGCTTGCTGTAGAAAATATCCCTAATAGGCCAAATAATGTCTCAGAAACACATAATCAATATATATGTCAACATAATACCACATTTTCTTATATTCTCCTTAGAACTTCTGTTCTAGAAATAGCAGATATGAGTTTGGTAACTTTTTAGGTAGTCTTGATTTGAATGTCATTTGTATGTCATTGCACTCTGTCTGTCCTGTTTGACATCTTAAATATATTATATAGTGTCCACAGATTATATTAACTCCTTCATGAAATATGATTGCTATAGTTGTGAAAGTTATTTTTTAAATGGAAATTTGACGAGCTATAAAGTTTGTTATTTCAGTGTCTAATTTAGTAACATCCACTCTGCAAAGTTGCAGCATGACTAGGAGATATTTTCCATACCTTTATAGTAACAACATAGATCTAAGTTCTGATCTGCAGTTTGGACAGGACATTTCTTGATGGGCGATTTTTGGGTAAAAGTTCAAAGGCCACAGCTTCACAATCTGGTAACGTCAAGTAGAGGAATCATTCTGAATTGATTTCAGTGCTAAATGTGAATTCACAATCTTCACAGTTATGGTTCCAATTTTAAGTTAAACCAAATAATTCATTGATATTCACATCTTCTTCCTCTAATAATCCTACCATTACTATTAAAAATTCTTGAGCATCCTGCTGAATATTTTGAAAAAATACTACTGATCAAGTACAGTCATTTGTAAGTTTACTTATTCCAGTAGCAGAATGTATAATACTTCTTTCACTTCTTTGTGAAATGAGGCAAATGGTACAGTCCATTTAATACTACATTTGCATAACAGTTCACTCCAGATTTATTATCAAAGTGAGAGCCGTCCATTTCCTCATTGTACTGTAGTTTTCTTTTCTTAGGTCATTGTCATTTTTCTTTTTGTTCATATTTCTGTTCAGCTCTGATAGACTTCTTTGCTATTTTCCGCTTTGGACACATTACCGGTTTTTCAAAAAAAGGATTCTGGCCGAAATGAGGAGCCTATTTACCTCTTAACCGATTATACTCTCCTGCACAGTTCACATTAGCACTTACTTTCTTCTCATCAAAGTCCATCAGAAATAAACCAGACAACGTTCTAATTTGCGACAAAGCTACATATGACATTCCTTCTTTGAATACAGTACTACCAATATTAGCAAGAGCTGTATATACACTTAAACATTGCAATCTGTAGATAGTTACTGCATTGCATATGCTAAAGACACTGTAAAACTACTTTTGCTGGACATACAAGTCTTTCATGAGTAGGAAATGTACAACGCATCTACCAATCTGCTTAACTTCACCAACATCATCAAATTTTATGGATAAGTAATCCACGTCATTTCTGTTTGGATAATTAATACATTTCATAACTTTACTCACTGCACCATTCAATAGCCCTTCTTCAACATTTAAATTACAACGTAAGATTACATGACACTTTTTACTGATACTTAACTGTTTTCCTAATCCTGCAGTTTTTGACACAGACTTTTCTAAATTATCCAATTTTGATTGCAGTTTTTCTGTTAGTAGCACTGTAACTCCTTGATGTTCCATTCAATGATTTATCATTTATCATTTGCTCTAATTTCGTTGATCTCTTCTTTTTCCAGTTGCAATAATTGTTCATTGAATTTGCTACTCTCTTTTTTCTCATGCAGAAATCCCTGTTCTACTTTACCTTTTATGTTTTCAAACATCTCTTTCTGATCTGCATTCATTTGCTCTATTAGTTGTTCTAGATCCACAGTTTCCTGGCTTACTTGCTGCATTGCATTCTCCACCTCATTCGTGGCCATTGCAGCTTCATTTTGAATGATTGGCTGTCCAAGAGGATCTTGACTTCAGGGTGCTGAACTTTGACTGCTCTGAGAACTCTCTCTTGATATCTCAGCAGCAATTGTTTCCTCTTGTTCAATCTCATCTCTCAACGTTTAAAGATATAGTGGAAACACAGAGCACTCAATGCTGTCTTTCACAGCGTCAAATGAGTCTTCATAACAGTCAAATTCTCCAAGTAGCACGCTTTCAGTTCACCATGGCTTAAACAACAGTAACAAGGCTAAATAGAAAAACTCTCTTTTGTCTTGAGTTTAGCAACATAGCTTTCAATGGTTGATTACATTTCCTTTGTTATGTCTGACCAAACATCCAACCACAGCAAATTTTCCTTCTTCTATGTTTTCACTTACATTATTTCTGAATGTATAATGTTGAAATATTTAATAGAGACACATCCTTTCCAGATCAGGACTTCTTCTTGGATAGTATGTATCCAGCATGTTACTCTTCAGAACACCTGTACTGTGTGGCTCAAATTCTGCAGGATATTGGATTTCAGGAAAAGACTTCAGTACTCTGTTATGAGTATTAGCAAGCCCTAAACTTACCAATAGAACTCCTCTAAATTTAGAAAAAAACAAGTTGAGGTTAACTGGTCTGCGCATTCATAACAGCCTATCTCTCTGTGAGAAAGCATTTTCAAACTGAAATTGTACAATTTCTTTGTAAGACTCTTTTCTGCTGAAATATCCTCCCACATCTCCCTCATCTCAGTTTTGTCTGACTTTGTTACATATGATGTAACGTACCAAGCAACGGCAATTGAGTTGTCTGCAACAAACTGTACACCCACGTTTGTATTCCATATCTTCAGAATCACAGGGTTGTAGTCGTTAATGTAATTAGAGGCCTCTGTTCTTAGGTTGTATGTATTTTTCGGTGATTTTCTTGTAAGTGTATGTCTGACTACAGACAAGAAACTGTTGACTCTTCCTTGTGAGATGGCAAGTCGTGGGAATCCAAAACAACATCGTGTATGAAATTTCACTTTTGCTCTGTATTTTAGCTGACAGTATTTTCCGCATCTATGGTTTTGGAATCGTAGAACTTGTTGTCTTAATATTTTGTCACCACTCTTGCTTGGGATAGAGCAAGTTACATACTGCTCAATAAAAGACAACACTGACTCATCACTGTCAGTACCAAACTTTGGGGCATCTTTTTCCCACAACAGCATGTGAATATGGTGAGCACCTCTGGCTTTTGTTCAAGATGAAAGCCATAATTGCTTGAAACCAGTGATTAAAATATCTACAAGCATTTGCAGGGTGTGGTGAGCACAGTTCTCCTGGCGTCTTCAGATGAAAGTCTTTTATATTGGAATTTGTCTCCTTCAAGAATTCTAGCAGTTCATCCTATGCATACTCAACACAACTGAGCATCAGAAACCAAGTAGGTGGTCCAAGATTCCTCAGTATGTGCTTGAGTTCCCCATGATGCTGATACCAATATTCATTAGCCCCACGTTGACATGCCATTAGGTTTATTAAATTGTATTCCAAGTGATCATATTTTTCTTGAACTTTCTACAGACATTCTCTTGCTGATATATTCTGAAAATTAACTCAATTTTTTTAAATGTGATTCACAGCTTATGAGAGGCCAGACAAACCACTTTCAAAGAGTAGGTGGAATATATACAGAATACACTGATGAAATCTAGGGTCTTCTGAATAAAGTCTTTTAGATCTATATTCAACTGCAGGTATTTGCAGAGGGTGGTCATCATATTTGCAAACTACTCCAGTGGGAAAAGGATGTGGGAAATGCCAAACCTCTAAACTTTTCTCCCACACACTTACTGGACCTCCTTTTGCCTCCTTCTTTTGAAACAGATCAATGGAATCACCAATAACCTCTTGCAAAGGTTGGATGCTATAATGTCCATAATTTCTTTTTCTATTCTGGACTGATCCACCTTCTCAATCTGACCTGCTGATGGAAATTTCTGATCCTCCATATGTGTGAAATCTTGCAGGCTTACTACATTTCTGTAGTAAACATTATTTTGTACCAGATATAAAGTTGCTTTGTTAACTTTGGTGACATCTACTAACTCCTGCCATATCTTTTTGTTCTTAGTAGACACACCATTTACAAGAATTACAAGTCCTACTTCTAAATCTCTATCTACCCCTACAGTTTCAATACTGTTCTTGAAATCTAATGGCAAATACTCTACTCTACCTTTTAGACTTTTCTGCAGCTCTGTTGGCGGTAACATGCCTAGCTTGAAAAGAATTTATACTTTGGATAAGAATGGACTTATAAATATTTAAACCTTGAAGTGTTTCTGGAATAGAAACCAGTTCTAACTTGTTATACACAGCTATAGCCAACATTTTATTATCTTCTAATTTATTGTAACAGTAGTTACATGCAACTTACAGTATGGAAAGTTAAAGTGTTCCTCTACAGATAAGTACAGAGCTAACTTTTGTCAGTTATCATTATTTTCTTTTTCACTTTTTAAATACAAGTCAACAGTACGTGTTTGAATCTTGTAGTGCGTGTGTCAACAAAATATACAAACATACTCTGGTTTTTCAGAGTACACTATCTTAAATTTTGTGTTAAATTTTGTAATCTCTTATTCAAAACAATCAACTGTAATCCCTATGTCCTGTTCTGCAACTCCTCCAATTAACAACTCTTCATTTTCTTTAGACTCCTGCTCAGAACCAAAGAAACGAAACTGCACATCATCACAAACCTTTTCTGTCTGCCATATAGCCAATCCTTGTAAAGTACTTATTTTGTGTTTAAAACTCTGCCTTGGAAAGTTAAGTAGGAATTTGCATAATACATCAATAGATTGCTGTTGAATACTACAAACACTACTACAATTTCATGTGTAAACATGCGCCTGACTATGCCTTCCTTGTACCTCTTCTGCAATAATTGTTCTATATTTCTAGGTACCATCACATCTTTTGCTATAGGAGTGCCATTCTTCATTCCATAACATTATTTTCTTTCAATAATATCATTAACTAATCTATTATCCTGGAGATAGCTTTTTCATTAAAGAAAGGCTCATACTAGTAGTATGTTTCCATTCTTCACTAAAACATTTACAAATGTTACTTCTATTCACTAATCTTTTTTTCTGGTTTTGTCTCCTCATGCACAACACCATTTTGTCAAGAGTCTTCATTCTATTTTAATCAAAATGAAAAGCTTCCTTTTCAAAGCAAAAGCCTTATCAACTACTCTCTCAACTCGTTCTTTCTGTTTCAGTGCCTCTCTTCTTCTTCTACACTTCTTCATAGTTCTCTGTAGATTTATAACTACTCTATTACAAAACATCCTGGCTCTGATTTCCTTAAACTGTTTCTGTCTCCTGGTCAAAGAGTGTCCATCTTTGTTACATTCTTTCCTGTTCTTGCAATATGCACTTTGTCCACTATTATTCTTTCTCATAGTTCAAATTGTATTTTCATTATTTTGTAATCTTTGCAAACCAAAAACCCAGGTCTGGAGGCTCTTTCTGAATGCTTGCAGGGTTGGGGTTCGTCAGATGCTGAGGGGTAGTTTGTTCCAGGTCTTTGCTGCGATGTAGGAAAAGGCTCATCCTCCCGTTCTGGCTTTCCCGATGCAAGGGATTTCAGCCAGGGCGAGGTCGGTAGAGCTAAGGTTTCTCTTGGTGGTGTGGAAGGAGATTTTTTCGTTGAGGTATTGGGGTCCGGTGTTGTGGAGGGATTTGTAGGCATGAGTGAGCAGCTTGAAGGTCACTCTCTTTTTGATGGGTAGCCAGTGGAGGTCTTGAGGGTGCTGGGTGATGTGGTCTTGTCGTGGGATGCTGAGGACGAGTCTGGCTGGTGCGTTCTGGACGGTATGGAGTTTGTGGAGTAGAGATTTGTTAATTCCGGCATAGAGGGCATTCCCGTAGTCCAGTCTGCTGGTTATGAGTGCGTGGGTGACAGTCTTCCTGGCTGCGGGGGGAATCCACTTGAAGGTCTTGCGGAGTATGCAGAGGGTGTTGAAGCACATTGAAGATACAGCGTTGATGTTGGTTCATGGTGAGGGAGGAGTCGAGTATGATGCCGAGGTTGCGGACGTGGTCTGTGGGTGTGGGAGGGTTGCCGAGGGCATGTGGCCACCAGGGGTTGTCCCACGCGGAGGGGGTGGATCTGAGGATGAGGATTTCTGTCTTCTCTGAGTTGAGCTTCAGGCAGCTGCCGCTCATACAGAATGCGATGTACTTCATTCCTTCCTGGAAGCTGCGTCTAGTGGTGTCGGGTGCCTTGGTGCCGTCGGCGAGTCCGTATTTTCTGACGATGGTTGCTATTGGGTCACTGGAGATGTTGAAGAGCGTGGGGCTGAGGGAGGATCCTTGGGGTACTCTGCATCTTATCTCTGTGGGTTAAGAGAGCAAGGGAGGGAGTCTGATTCTATTAGTTCGGCCATAGAGGAAGGAGCGGATCCAGTCAAGAGCAGTTCCCTGTATGCCAGCACCATGGAGTCTGGTGGCTAGTGTTAGTGGGAGACGGTGTTGAAGGTTGCTGAGAGGTCCAGAGTGCTGCCATGTGGCCTTGGTCAAGGAGAGTGCAGATGTCGTCCGTGGCGGCTAGGGGGGCAGTCTCGGTGCTGTGGTTGCTGTGGAATCCGGATTGGGAAGTGTCGAGGATCGAGTTGGAGTCTATGAAGTTGGTGAGCTGGTTGTTGACGATCTTCTCGGTGACTTTGGCAGCGACTTTGACAGCAAAAGGGAGGAGGGAGGGTGGGTGATTGCATAACTACATTGAGATTGCCTGGATAATTGAATGAGTGCATCAGTACTGCCTGGATGATTACATGAGTGCATGACTAATGTCTGAGTAATTGTATAAGTCCTTTGTTAAAGTTTGAGTGATTGGATGAAAGCAAGTCTACTGCTGTGGTGATTATATTATGCAAGAGCATTGCCTCAGTAATTGGATGAGAGCATAGACACTGGATGGGTGATAGGTTCACTGCAGTAGTTCTTCCTGCATTACTAGATGAGTGCATGACTAGTGCCTGAGTGTTTGGATGAGTGCATGGGTTGTGCCTCAGTATTTGGATGAGTGCAGGAGTTATAAGTGGGTGTTTGGATGAGTGCATGCGTTGTGCCTGGGTGTTTGAGTAACTGCGTAGGTACAGCTTTGATGATTGTATAAGTGAATGGTTAGTGCCTGGGTGATTGGATGAATGCATGGGAAGTGGCTGCATGGGTCAATGAGTACATAGGTAGTGCTCGCATAATTGGAAGTGTGCATGTGTAGTGCTGGGTGATTGGATACATGAGTAGGTAGTGCCCGAGTGATTCAATGACTGCTTAGGTAGTGGCTCGGTGATTGGATGAGTACCTGAGTAGTGCCTGAGTGATTGTGAAAGTACCTCCATTTCTGTTAGATATATACGAGTTGTCACTATATGTGTGAGTGATTGTTTAAGTCCTTCTGTCAGTAGCAAACTACATGTTTTAGTGCATTTTTCCTTTTCAACTGACTTATGTGTGAGTGAAGTCTAGATATCACACTTGATATATAATTGGATACATGGCTCTGTAGGAGTGTGCATTGGTCTGTTACTCAATGTGCACATGCAACAGTAAATTTCTAAAACTTAAAACAGCAATTGTCACTTTTTCAAAGCACAAAGTCTACATCATTTCTCAAATATTTTTTGTGTGGTTTAAACATGTATTCAGCATTTCTCAAAGAAAAGTTACAGGCCAAGTGTAACTAGCACAAGAACTCTCTCAAGGCACTCTGCAGTACTAACCCTCCTCAATTTTAAATAGAGCATGTTTAAAGAATTGCACCATCCTCACCATACACATGACTTTACAACAGCCTTAAATAACATAGATCATCATATAAGCATATGTGCAATTTCATAATAGAGATGCACCTTCAGGCCATCTTTCACAAAATACACGGTTCTCTTCATGTTTAACTAAACTCAAGAGTCTCATCATACATATAACTATCTGCAACCACAAAACCATATCTCACCATCTAAGCATATACAAACCATATACGTTACAAACCACATTGACAAACACTTCCTAATACATACTTAACAAATATTAATACTTTGTCATTGTTACACCGGTACAGCACATTTTCTTATCTTTTATTTGTGATTACACTACTCCTGTTTAATAATGTGACTAAAAGTACTGCAACACCCAGAATGCAAATATCTGTTCTGCACATGTTGCTTAGACATTCAAAACATTGGCATTTTTAAAGACATTGCTCATTGTAACTTTCAACAGTACTATACAGTTGTTTTTCTATAAAATACACAATGGAATAAAGGGGCACAAATTAATTTTCCTCTAACTTCCCAAACCATTCTGTTCTAACATCTTAATGAAATACCCTACAAGTAACACACACTATGAATAAGTCACCTATTTTAAAATATGTAAAACCACACACACTGCCAGTCACAGTTCAGCTCATATCTTTTTTCAAATGACTGTGATATTCTTTTTTATCAAAGTCCCATATGCAAATGTTATGTACATACCAGTGAATTGAGTTCATAGATTGTATTGTTGTTTTAGCTCTTTTTGGATAGTTTTGACACTGTCAGGATTTGTAGAAACTAAGCACAAGAATGGTACACCTCTCTCATACAAAGCAACCATAAAATGGCAACCTCTTCAACTTTGTACCCTGTAATAAAGCAAAAGGCAGCAAACTAAATCATTTCTTTCATTTTAGACTACTATATATCCACTTGTGAATGGTTAGTATCTGCTAACCATTTGCCTTTTTTCAAAATGAAATTCCTGCCGAAGCATGTCCACAAAGTTTTAGTGATCATCGTGGAGTAATCACGAAAACAACGCGAGTCCAAACCTGTATTTACCTTTAGTTTTTTTTTATTTAAAAACTGCAGAACAGTTTACTACATAGTACTGAACTTGAAATTAAAATGTATACTAAGTTAAATGTTGTATCTCTTTAACACCCTTCCCCCAATACACTTTTAGCTGACTGTGTGCAGCAACCTACTGGAATCAATAGGTCACAAGTTCAAAGCACATTCTAGAAGGATCATCAGTTGCTGGCTTTGGTTAAAACCATTGTGGATTGCCAAGCTCCTCATGATTGAGCACTGTGGTGGCAATTACCTAGGCACATTGACTGGGGTAGGGCTGAAAATCCTAATGAAAGCAATCTTTGAGGACTTGTTGTTGCTTTTCCCTCACACTGTCTTGGTGTACTCTAATATATGCCAAAGACAGAAATGGAAGTGGTTAAATCAATTCTGTCCACAGATTGACATAACCAGGAAACATATTAATAAAACTGTTTCTGCACTCCTCAGAGACCATCGCATGGACTGTATCTATAACAACAATCTGCGTTTTGTCATGCATTGTATTTATAGAAATGATGGAGTGCACTTTACAGATAAGGCAACAGGATGTTTCAAAGTAACCTAAAAATCTGCATCCGGTTTGTAGCTGTCATATACAATCAGCACAAAGGCTCTTGTCAAAGTCACCCTAGTACCTGAAATATTAATCATTTTCTTTATAAAGATACTTTTTGGGAAATCTTCGCAACAACGTCGTAATGGTTGCGAATAAGTTGCCGAATTGGAAAAAAAGCAGACATTCAACAGCCACCAGCAAACCCATTATATTAGGTGAAAAATTCCATTCTTAACATTGCGCTACACATATCACTATATATATGCTTCTTTAAAAAAATGTTTAAACTCATGTTGTCGTACTAAATTTGTTTAAAATCCATCTTTAACACCTATTTTCCGTTTTCGCTGTGATTCTGGGAGTCGTGACGACGCCATTAATCATGATGATCGCGCCTTTTCCATAAAGTAAAAAGCACATATATGCACACATATAAAAGCCTTTTACACACTAGGAGTTTATTACTATACACTTCAAACTCATGTTTTTCTAGTGTATTTCTAGAACAACCATTTCTAAAACCTATTTCACGTTTTCGCGATGAGGCTGGAGATCGCGATGATATCGGTACTTGCGATCTACACAGATACGTCGCGAAAGCAGATAGCAAAAGCAGGAATTTAATAGCCATCACAACATTCAAAAATGAAAACTATATAATTCATTCTAACCATCACACTAGATAAATCACTATCTAAATAACTCTATAAAAACATTTATCAGAATCTCAATATAACACAATGTGTATTAATGATTCACTGATATTTTTTTTATATTTCCACCAATATTTGCAGTGTCGCCACGATAGTCGAGACATCCCCGCGATGGTACACGGAGGGCTGTGCTGGTGATTGTGGCGTCTTTGCGAATATCGCGTGTGATTAAAAAAAATCAATTTTGGACACATAACCTGTCACTAATACTTACATTTCTGAAACATGGGGTCAGAGTACCTCCACCCTGACCCCTTATGTTTGCTATCACAGAACATGTTAGCCCCGGGAACCGTTCCAGATAGATAAAATGGTGGGCACAACTTTCTGTTCAGGTTGCATCCAGCCAATCATAGCATTTGTGTCATCGCACGCATTCTTGATTAATCGTGAAATCGCCATGAAATATCCGTGACCAGAGATGTCACTATAAATTTCAACTTAAATTTCTCAAAAAATACTGAATGGATGTACACCTAATAACCAAAAGGCCCTTCCTTGAACTAACATATACCTCCCTGCCAAATTTGGGGCAAGTCTGTTTAGCGGTTCGGGCTGTAGGTGTAGCTAAATTTGTTCCATGGGAATTAATATTACAAATGAACCCTTATTCCGCACCTCAATTTTCATTGAAGATTGCTTAAACGACGCCAAAGTTAAAGCCAAGTCGAAGAACACTTTTCCTATGGAAACTATATATATATATATATATATATGTCCCAAAGTTGCCCAGAAAATGAAGCCGCACACCGCTGAAAAGGTAGGTAACAAGCCTTTATTTCTCAAGCATATTGGTTCCCCTCTGGAAAATCAATCCTTTGGCCTGACGCGTTTCAATGCTTTTGTGCATCTCTTCAGAGGCCGACATGGGGAAGGAATTCTCCGCCGCTACACTCCTTCTGCAATGCAAAATTTATTTCAATTAGCCTCCGGTGTGCTCGTGACATCACGTTTACTTTCAACATTGCTTGCTGGGGAATGTAGTCTTTTTAGGCATTTTTAACCCTCCAGTGGGTCCAGACCCCATGCCTAATCCAGGATACATTAAACTAGCCCTCCAGTGGGCCCCAGACAGGGTACAATATGCCTTGTTCATGAACCTTCAGCGCCGATGCAGAGGGGACGTTACCCCCGGCCGGTCCTTTCTTTGCTTTGCAGGAGGTGCGTCGCTTCCACGGCCAGGGCCGCCGTGTAAACATGTCCCAAAGTTGCCCAGAAAATGAAGCCGCACACCGCTGAAAAGGTAGGTAACAAGCCTTTATTTCTCAAGCATATTGGTTCCCTCTGGAAAATCAATCCTTTGGCCTGACGCGTTTCAATGCTTTTGTGCATCTCTTCAGAGGCCGACATGGGGAAGGAATTCTCCGCCGCTACACTCCTTCTGCAATGCAAAATTTATTTCAATTAGCCTCCGGTGTGCTCGTGACATCACGTTTACTTTCAACATTGCTTGCTGGGGAATGTAGTCTTTTTAGGCATTTTTAACCCTCCAGTGGGTCCAGACCCCATGCCTAATATATATATATATATATCCTACTGGCGGTCGCCAGTAGGTAGTTATAGTTAGGACCTTGTTTCTATTCAAAAAGAGTTTTTTCTTTTGCCAATATCTTTGGCGCCGTTTGACGATCTTCACAAAACTTTCAAAACTAATGGGGCGCTCCAGTCAGCACCTGCCTAAAATGTTTCAGGGTGATTCATCAAGCGGGAGCCAAGAAAAAAGGGGGGTCCCAAAATGCGTTTTCTCCATGTTAATTTCCATAGGAATTTTTAAATTTTTTAATTTCACATTTTTTTTCTTTCATACAAGCTTTTTATCCATTATCCAAACAAAGCAATTAAAAAAAACACACAAGATGAAACTTTTCCATCCCACCCTACTCATCCCACCCCCCACCCCCTACCTAAAGGGGAGGATATTTCATCAAAGGAGAAAAACAACAATAGAAAAAGACAAAACAAGAGAAGGAGAGGAAGTAAGACCAAATCCTATAGCTAGAGCGTGAAGTTATTATTCCATTACTCCCTCCATCCATTGTTTGATTGGGGCCCAAACTTCCCTACCCCTTTTCCTAGCATTGGCTCCCCTACGTTCATATACTGCTATTTCAGAGCGGTAAACAGCAAGAAATCTCCCCAACCATTGCTGCCCAGTAGGTGGTTCAGTGTCCAACCAGGCTGTGGCCAAGCATAGTCTTAGAATAGTCATGGCTATAAGTAGAAATATCTGATGTCTCCAAGAAATACCCATATCACTCACTCCTAAAACTAGTAAACCCGGTGAAAGAGATATAGGATAGCCTAGCTGAGCTTCGAGTATTTTTCCTACCTCTTTTTTCAGGTTCTCAAGCTTAGGTCAGTTTGCAAATAGATGAATGAGGTCTGCCGCAAAGCAGCCACACCGTGGACAGTGAACACCCTTAGAGCCTCCCCATTTGACAATATTCGAGGGAGTGATATAGAGATTAAACCATGTTTTATAGCATTGGATCTGTAAATTAGCAGCAATAAATGAAAACTGCGCAAAATATAGGGATTCTTGGCAATCTCCCGTCTCTATCTGTAAGAGTTCTGACCATCGAACAGAATGTTTCAATAAATCATCTGCCGTTTCTTTATTTAATTGTTTATATAAATTGGTGAGGGAGGGAGAGGGTTTGAGCATTAAGTCAACAAGTTCTACATGATTAAAACCAACACTTCCCCCTCTTTTTTTAACCAAAATACCCGGATTTGTAAATACTTTAAAAAATGGGTATTGTTAATACCGAATGTATCCTTTATTACATCAAAAGAAAGGATCCCTCCTTCATCTACCAGATCGGCGATAACCCTCACCCCCTTGTGAGCCCAGTGTGCCATATAACTATCTTTAAAAATATCTGGGAGTAGAGAATTATCAACTAGCGGGGAATATCTGTTTATCCTACCAATACCATGCTTCTTTTGGACAGCAGTCCATACCTTAAATGCTGCTATAGTAACCTTAAATCTAACCCTTTTAAAATATCCATATTCAATCTGACGAAGAAAACAACCTCGAGCCTCAGTGCCCATAGTCAATTCATAAATAGATACCAAATCTCCTTCCTCTGAGCTGGTTCTCGCAGAAGTTAAAAGTGTCGTCATCTGTTGAAGCATTGCCGCCCTTTAGTATAATTGGAAGTTAGGGACTGCCCATCTCCCTCATTCTCTTGGCAGAGTCAGAAATTTTAAGGCTCTTCGGGGGTGTTGTCCGGCCCATAAAAACCAGGATGCCAGCTGGTTTAAAGATTTAAACCAGCGGCTTTCTACTTCCAATGAAATAGCCCTGAAGAAATATAGTATTCTGGGAAGAAACAACATTTTAATTACGTTACTTCTCCCTATTAATGTGAGCATGAGATTATTTATACGGGAAAAATCAGTTTTGGACTTCCGTAATAATGTTCCTAGATTTAGATCGACGATGTTCCCAACATCTGCTGTTATCACCACCCCTAAGTATTTCGCCTTGGGAACCACCCAAAAGTCGTTTATCTGGGCAAGTCCTTTTATTACCACCAAAGTTTTACTTTGATTAAGCAAATATCCAGAGAGTCGACTCCATAGGAAAGTTTGTCGCAGCTACAGCCCGAACTGCTGAATGGAATTACACCAAATTCGGCAGAGCGGTAGCTCTTGGTCTAGAGTGCACACTTTGCTTTAAATGGTGTATATCTATTCAATAGTTTCTGAGAAAATTATATATAAAAATAATAGTATCTGGTGACCACAGTGGATCCACGAACCCTCCCGATCACAAGCTTGACTCTTATTGGCTGCCAACACTTCAAAGAAAGTGTTGGCAGCTATCTTGTGCCTCGGTTGAACCGAGTCACAAGAATAAAGGTGAACAATGAAGAAAAGGGTGCAGGGTAGAAACACCCTGACCCCCTAGGCCTGCTCAAGGGGTCTCTCGGATCCATGAGGGCCAAAAAAAGAATTTTTTTAAATGTTTTCGGCGGGTTTCAGGTTTTTGGCGGGTTCCCATGGGGCCCCCGCAGCCCCGGGGACCACCACCTCCCTGGGGCTTTGTTAATAATGTGCGGGGCACGCGTCCTCCCCCATCTGTGGGGACTGCCAACTCCCCGGGGATTTTAGAAAAATATAGCTTGAGTGGGGCTCCTGCCCCCCCATGCTGCTCCGGAGACCACCACCTCCCCAGGGCTTTATCAATGGTTGGGGGGCCTCATGGGCCCCCCGAGCCCTGGGGACGGCCACCTCCCCGGGGCTACTATTAAAAAATGAAGTGTGGGGGTGCTCGTGCCCCCCACACTGCCCCGGGGACCACCACCTCCCCGGGGCAGCACACAGATGGGAGGGAGGCCATGTGGCCCCCCTCTAGGAGCCCTCCTTGGTCCTGGGAACCACCACCCCCCAGGGCCAGCTCCAGCAATGTCTCGGGGCTCCCGACCTGTCATAGTAAACTTATTCATGGAAAGCTGCTCTCGCTTCCATGAAGCAAAGAAGAATTGCTTTTGGGCAAAGGGAGCTGCATGTTAGCAGCTCCCTTTGCCCAAAAGCAATGCCGGCTCTCGCAGGCATTGGGGCTCCTCCCGCGGTCTCCAACTTGAGGGCATGCCCCAGGGGATGGGGTCCCCAGGGCCGGCATCTAGTAATGGGACTGAGGGGCATTTTATTTCTCTCATGTTTGGAGTAGCGACCCCATCGCAGCTCTCAGCGCAGCCCCCCCTGTGTAACGTTGCGGTGGATTCGCGGATCCACCTCAAATAAATAATTTAATAGTATATCATTTCGGAGGTAGTGTTGCATTTGTGACCTTTTTTTATAAAGTTAGTGAGATTAAAGTTATTAATCACATTAAATTTGATAGAGTTATTAATAATATAAAAAATTAAAAATTAAAAGTTAAACTTGCACAGTGTATTGTGTTGTAGTACATTGAATTCATGGTTTTGTTTTGCGGATCTGCGACGGGTTCACGAATCCCCCAAAAATATAAAAAGAGTATGTATGTTTAAAAAAATATATATATATTCATGGGTTATAGGGTGGCTCTACAAAGAGCCCTTCTTTTCATTATGACTTTGCTGGAGCTACATGTAAGTGTGAACGCACAGCTTAAGGTTGTTGAGAAATACTCTGTTTCCTTCATTTGTGAAGTGAACTCCATCACTTCTGTAGATGTCATCCATATCAAAACGTAGATTGTTGTTATAGATGGAGCCCATCCTATGGTCTCTGAGGCAAGCAGAAACAGTTTTATTGACATTCTTCCTAGCTTTCTCAAACTGTGGACAGAATTGATTTGACCACTTCCATTTCTGTCTTTGGCATATATTAGAGTATACATAGACAGTTTGAGGGAAAAGCAACTTCAATTGTGCAAAGGTATCCTTCATTAGCATTTCCAGACCTACCCCAGTCAATGTGCCTACGTCATTGCCACCAAAGTGCACAATAATGAGGTCAGGGGGTTGGGGATGTAAAAAGGTTTTAACCAAAGGCAACTATTGGTACCACTTTAATCCTCTCTGTGCAAGCCATTTAATATCCACATTTTGCAAACCTAGAGGGTCATTACGGGCAGAAAAAAAACCAACCTCCATGGAAGTGGAAAATTCCCATCCGCAGGTACCGCGGAACCACCGCCGACCCTATTAGGATCAACCGCCAAAATATTCCAACCGCAGCGGTAGGAGGCATCGAAAAAGCGCCCGTAGACGGCGGAGATGGGGAAAATCCAACCGTGACGGTCGGTCTCACAGCGTAAACATACAAAACCGCCGCCAGGCACGCGGAGTGACCGCCAATGATATTATGATATCCCCGATGTCACAGCGGTACGTTCCACTGTATCCGACTGCCGGGGTCACTAACAGCAATGAATGGGAGATACTGCGGAAGGCCTGCAGCATAGCCATCGCTGCATATGCTCCGTCAACAAAATGGCGGCCAAGGAAAGAAACACACAATAAGGCCAACAAATGCACACAGGCAACTAGCCCTGCCCCCCAAATAACCTGAAACATCCCAATGACACACCCCCATGGCAAATTCAAGCATACAAATCACAGGACAACCCACACAGCACACCTGACAGCATTACACCAACTTGACACACCCACATAGCTGAGCATAAAAGCAGCCCCTTCCCTGACCACAATCCTTTGCAAAACGACTCAACAGAAGGAAACAACACCAGAGCACTAAGGTGAACCAAACCTGCACACATCACACCACCACCATACCACACACACACACCACCTACACCACCCACACCACCCTCACAACTGCACCCCAAAACATCAGCACAGCACACACCATGGCACCACAGAAAATGCCAAAATTCACAGACACTGAGTTGACAGTAATGGTAGATGAGATCATTAGAGTAGAACCACAACTCTTTGGTAGCATGGTCCAACAGACACCATTAGCCACAAGAACAAACATGTGGGTAAGGATAGTGGACAAGGTCAATGCAGTAGGGAACGTGCCCCGCAACAAGAATGAAATCCAGAGGCGGTGGCATGACCTGAAGAGTGTTGTCAAGAAGAAGAGGGCCAAGAACCGTGAGCTGGCTGATGCGACTGGTGGAGGCCCTCCCATTCCACCAAAACCATTCTCTGCGTGGGAGGAGAAGGTGCTTGCCATACTGCATCCAGAGAGTCTTGAATGAATAGCCGGGGGAGTGGAGGCTGGTAAGTACCAACTAATGTATACCATGAAACTGCCATGTACTGTCTTGCACAACTACAAAGCTACATCTCTGAGGCACAAGTACATTCATCTGCACCCCAATACCAAACACAGGGCTCACTTATTTAACATTCACCCCATCTGAATCATCACAAAGGTACACAACATCAACTGTGTTGTATGTGTCCAGGCAAGAAGCACTACAACTCCCACCAGCCACCCCTGTCCCACCTCTCAGAAGGAGGAGCCCTGCCCCCCACCCAGAAGCATGCCTCAGCCATTGTGTGCTTCACCATCACCTAACAGGTAGGTAGACATCTTTCCAGGGAGGTGTGTTTGGAATAAGGAGGCCTGCACTACAACTCCCACCAGGCCCCCTTGTTCCACAGCTGAGAAGGATGGAGCACTCCCTCCCACCCAGAAGCATGCCTCAGCCATTGTGTGCTTCACCCTCACCTAACAGGTAGCTAGCCATCTTTCCAGGGAGGTGTGTTTGGAATAGGGAGGCCTGCACTACAACTCCCACCAGGCCCCCTTGTCCCACAGTTAAGCAGGATGGACTACTCCCCCCACCCAGAAGCATGCCTCAGCCATTGTGTGCTTCACCCTCACCTAACAGGTAGCTAGCCATCTTTCCAAGGAGGTGTGTTTGGAATAGGGAGGCCTGCACTACAACTCCCACCAGGCACATCCTGCCCCATCCCTCATCAGGATGGAGCACTCCCTCCAACCCAGAAGCATGCCTCAGCAATTGTGTGCTTCACCCTCACCTAACAGGTAGGTAGCCATCTTTCCAGGGAGGGCTGTTTGGGTGTGGGAGGCCTGCTCCACAACTCCCACCAGCCACCCCTGTCCCACCTCTCAGAAGGAGGAGCACTGCCCCACACCCAGAAGCATGCCTCAGCCATTGTGTGCTTCACCCTCACCTAACAGGTAGGTAGCCATCTTTCGAGGGAGGGCTGTTTGGGTGTGGGAGGCCTGCCCCACAACTCCCACCAGCCACCCCTGTCCCACCTCTCAGAAGGAGGAGCACTGCCCCACAACCAGAAGCATGCCTCAGCCATTGTGTGCTTCACCCTCACCTAACAGGTAGGTAGCCATCTTTCCAGGGAGGGCTGTTTGGGTGTGGGAGGCCTGCACTACAACTCCCACCAGGCCCCCTTGTCCCACAGCTGAGCAGGATGGACTACTCCCCCCAACCAGAAGCATGCCTCAGCCATTGTGTACTTCACCCTCACCTAACAGGTAGCTAGCCATCTTTCCAGGGAGGGCTGTTTTGGTGTGGGAGGCCTGCCCCACAACTCCCACCAGCCACCCCTGTCCCACCTCTCAGAAGGAGGAGCACTGCCCCACACCCAGAAGCATGCCTCAGCCATTGTGTGCTTCACCCTCACCTAACAGGTAGGTAGCCATCTTTCCAGGGAGGGCTCTTTGGGTGTGGGAGGCCTGCACTACAACTCCCACCAGGCCCCCTTGTCCCACAGATGAGCAGGATGGACTACTCCCCCCAACCAGAAGCATGCCTCAGCCATTGTGTACTTCACCCTCACCTAACAGGTAGCTAGCCATCTTTCCAGGGAGGGCTGTTTGGGTGTGGGAGGCCTGCCCCACAACTCCCACCAGCCACCCCTGTCCCATCTCTCAGAAGGAGGAGCACTGCCCCACACCCAGAAGCATGCCTCAGCCATTGTGTGCTTCACCCTCACCTAACAGGTAGGTAGCCATCTTTCCAGGGAGGGCTGTTTGGGTGTGGGAGGCCTGCACTACAACTCCAACCAGGCCCCCTTGTCCCACAGCTGAGCAGGATGGACTACTCCCCCCACCCAGAAGCATGCCTCAGCCATTGTGTGCTTCACCCTCACCTAACTGGTAGGTAGCCATCTTTCCAGGGAGGGCTGTTTGGGTGTGGGAGGCCTGCACTACAACTCCCACCAGACCCCCTTGTCCCACAGCTGAGCAGGATGGAGCACTCCCTCCCACCCAGAAGCATGCCTCAGCCATTGTGTGCTTCACCCTCACCTAACAGGTGGATAGCCATCTTTCCAGGGAGGGCTGTTTGGATGGGGAGGCCTGCCCCACAGCTCCCACCAGGCCCCCTTGTCCCACAGCTGAGCAGGATGGAGCACTCCCTCCCACCCAGAAGCATGCCTCAGCCATTGTGTGCTTCACCCTCACCTAACAGGTGGATAGCCAGCTTTCCAGTGAGGGCTGTTTGGGTGTGGGAGGCCTGCCCCACAACTCCCACCAGGCCCCCTTGTCCCACAGCTGAGCAGGATGGAGCACTCCCTCCCACCAAGAAGCATGCCTCAGCCATTGTGTGCTTCACCCTCACCTAACAGGTAGGTAGCCATCTTTCCAGGTAGGGCTGTTTGGGTGTGGGAGGCCTGCACTACAACTCCCACCAGTCCCCTTTGTCCCACAGCTGAGCAGGATGGACTACTCCCCCCACCCAGAACCATGCCTCAGCCATTGTGTGCTTCACCCTCACCTAACAGGTATGTAGCCATCTTTCCAGGGAGGGCTGTTTGGGTGTGGGAGGCCTGCACTACAACTCCCACCAGGCCCCCTTGTCCCACAGCTGAGCAGGATGGAGCACTCCCTCCCACCCAGAAGCATGCCTCAGCCATTGTGTGCATCACCCTCACCTAACAGGTAGGTAGCCATCTTTCCAGGGAGGGCTGTTTGGGTGTGGGTGGCCTGCCCCACAACTCCCACCAGGCCCCCTTGTCCCACAGCTGAGCAGGATGGAGCACACCCTCCCACACAGAAGCATGCCTCAGCCATTGTGTGCTTCACCCTCACCTAACAGGTAGGTAGCCATCTTTCCAGGGAGGGCTGTTTGGGTGTGGGAGGCCTGCACTACAACTCCCACCAGGCCCCCTTGTCCCACAGCTGAGCAGGATGGACTACTCCCCCACCCAGAAGCATGCCTCAGCCATTGTGTGCTTCACACTCACCTAACAGGTAGGTAGCCATATTTCCAGAGAGGGCTGTTTGGGTGTGGGAGGCCTGCACTACAACTTCCACCAGGCCCCCTTGTCCCACAGCTGAGCAGGATGGACTACTCCCCCCACCCAGAAGCATGCCTCAGCCATTGTGTGCTTCACCCTCACCTAACAGGTAGGTAGCCATCTTTCCAGGGAGGGCTGTTTGGGTGTGGGAGGCCTGCACTACAACTCCCACCAGACCCCCTTGTCCCACAGCTGAGCAGGATGGAGCACTCCCTCCCACCCAGAAGCATGCCTCAGCCATTGTGTGCTTCACCCTCACCTAACAGGTGGATAGCCATTTTTCCAGGGAGGGCTGTTTGGATGGGGAGGCCTGCCCCACAACTCCCACCAGGCCCCCTTGTCCCACAGCTGAGCAGGATGGAGCACTCCCTCCCACCCAGAAGCATGCCTCAGCCATTGTGTGCTTCCCCCTCACCAAACAGGTAGCTAGCCATCTTTTCAGGGAGGGCTGTTTGGGTGTGGGAGGCCTGCACTACAACTCCCACCAGGCCCCCTTGTCCCACAGCTGAGCAGGATGGAGCACTCCCTCCCACCCAGAAGCATGCCTCAGCCATTGTGTGCATCACCCTCACCTAACAGGTAGGTAACCATCTTTCCAGGGAGGGCTGTTTGGGTGTGGGAGGCCTGCCCCACAACTCCCACCAGGCCCCCTTGTCCCACAGCTGAGCAGGATGGAGCACTCCCTCCCACCCAGAAGCATGCCTCAGCCATTGTGTGCTTCACCCTCACCTAACAGGTAGGTAGCCATCTTTCCAGGGAGGGCTGTTTGGGTGTGGGAGGCCTGCACTACAACTCCCACCAGGCCCCCTTGTCCCACAGCTGAGCAGGATGGACTACTCCCCCACCCAGAAGCATGCCTCAGCCATTGTGTGCTTCACACTCACCTAACAGGTAGGTAGCCATATTTCCAGAGAGGGCTGTTTGGGTGTGGGAGGCCTGCACTACAACTTCCACCAGGCCCCCTTGTCCCACAGCTGAGCAGGATGGACTACTCCCCCCACCCAGAAGCATGCCTCAGCCATTGTGTGCTTCACCCTCACCTAACAGGTAGGTAGCCATCTTTCCAGGGAGGGCTGTTTGGGTGTGGGAGGCCTGCACTACAACTCCCACCAGACCCCCTTGACCCACAGCTGAGCAGGATGGAGCACTCCCTCCCACCCAGAAGCATGCCTCAGCCATTGTGTGCTTCACCCTCACCTAACAGGTGGATAGCCATCTTTCCAGGGAGGGCTGTTTGGATGGGGGAGGCCTGCCCCACAACTCCCACCAGGCCCCCTTGTCCCACAGCTGAGCAGGATGGAGCACTCCCTCCCACCCAGAAGCATGCCTCAGCCATTGTGTGCTTCCCCCTCACCAAACAGGTAGCTAGCCATCTTTTCAGGGAGGGCTGTTTGGGTGTGGGAGGCCTGCACTACAACTCCCACCAGGCCCCCTTGTCCCACAGCTGAGCAGGATGGAGCACTCCCTCCCACCCAGAAGCATGCCTCAGCCATTGTGTGCTTCACCCTCACCTAACAGGTGGATAGCCATCTTTCCAGGGAGGGCTGTTTGGGTGTGGGAGGCCTGCCCCACAACTCCCACCAGGCCCCCTTGTCCCACAGCTGAGCAGGATGGAGCACTCCCTCCCACCAAGAAGCATGCCTCAGCCATTGTGTGCTTCACCCTCACCTAACAGGTAGCTAGCCATCTTTCCAGGGAGGGCTGTCTGGGTGTGGGAGGCCAGCACTACAACTCCCACCAGGCTCCCTTTTCCCACAGCTGAGCAGGATGGACTACGCCCCCCACCCAGAAGCATCCCTCAGCCATTGTGTGCTTCACCCTCACCTAACAGGTAGGTAGCCATCTTTCCAGGGAGGGCTGTTTGGGTGTGGGAGGCTTGCACTACAACTCCCACCAGGCCCCCTTGTCCCACAGCTGAGCAGGATGGACTACTCCCCCCACCCAGAAGCATGCCTCAGCCATTGTGTGCTTCACCCTCACCTAACAGGTAGGTAGTCATCTTTCCAGGGAGGGCTGTTTGGGTGTGGGAGGCCTGCACTACAACTCCCACCAGGCCCCCTTGCCCCACAGCTGAGCAGGAAGGACGACTCCCCCACCCAGAACCATGCCTCAGCCATTGTGTGCTTCACCCTCACCTAACAGGTAGGTAGCCATCTTTCCAGGGAGGGCTGTTTTGGTGTGGGAGGCCTGCACTACAACTCCCACCAGGCCCCCTTGTCCCACAGCTGAGCAGGATGGAGCACTCCCTCCCACCCAGAAGCATGCCTCAGCCATTGTGTGATTCACCCTCACCTAACAGGTAGGTAGCCATCTTTCCAGGGAGGGCTGTTTGGGTGTGGGAGGCCTGCCCCACAACTCCCAACAGGCCCCCTTGTCCCACAGCTGAGCAGGATGGAGCACTCCCTCCCACCCAGAAGCATGCCTCAGTCATTGTGGGAGTCACCCTCACCTAACAGTAGGTAGCCATCTTTCCAGGGAGGGATGTTTGGGTGTGGGAGGCCTGCACTACAACTCCCACCAGGCCCCCTTGTCCCACAGCTGAGCAGGATGGACTACTCCCCCCACCCAGAAGCATGCCTCAGCCATTGTGTGCTTCACCCTCACCTAACAGGTAGGTAGCCATCTTTCCAGGGAGGGCTGTTTTGTTGTTGGAGGCCTGCACTACAACTCCCACCAGGCCCCCTTGTCCCACAGCTGAGCAGGATGGACTACTCCCCCCACCCAGAAGCATGCCTCGGCCATTGTGTGCTTCACCCTCACCTAACAGGTAGGTAGCCATCTTTCCAGGGAGGGCTGTTCGGGTGTGGGAGGCCTGCACTACAACTCCCACCAGACCCCCTTGTCCCACAGCTGAGCAGGATGGACTACTCCCCCCACCCAGAAGCATGCCTCAGCCATTGTGTGCTTCACCCTCACCTAACAGGTAGCTAGCCATCTTTCCAGGGAGGTGTGTTTGGAATAGGGAGGCCTGCCCCACAACTCCCACCAGCCACCCCTGTCCCACCTCTCAGAAGGAGGAGCATTCCCCCCACCCAGAAGCATATGTCAGAAAGTCCACCTACAAATGACAACATGACAGGCAAGCAGACAGTGCATGCACCCCACCATTCCACGACAAAAGCATTGAGCTATATGACAACACAATCACATCACAACAAAATACACCCCAATAAAATAGCAATTGATAGTATGCAGACAGCTAAGCGTATGTAACTGCGACAGAAACAGAACTGTGACTCAACTAAACCCATGTGTAAGCAAATCAGGGACCATATATGCACTGCACCGAATGCTATCTGTAAATTCCATGGGTGCTGAGCATGAAGGACCATAGTAACAATAAACGGGCATGGTCTGTTGAACAATGAAATCCAAGCACAGAACATTACAAAGGTATGCATGAGATAACAATGGTACAATGGCTAGTACATGTGCATATGTAACATCTGCCAGGAAGAGTAATCAGCAAAGATGCATCACATCAAGTTGTACAGCAGCCAGTTGTCAGATGACAACCTTTCAGTTTAATACTAAGAGCTTCACGTGGGGCATGGTATCCAATGACCTGTCACACCATGGAAAAAGATGTATGTACCTCCACATCATGTCATGACGCACATCACTGTGCAGACATACAATTTATGAAATACGTAAATGTGTGTTGCATAACATGTAAATAAGAGACATCAAACACAGCAAGCCTGATGGGTGTAAGTCACTGACTATGTACCCTCTGTTCCACAGGTGACCAACAACTAACTGCAGAGGACGACAACCTCAACCTGCAGAGCCAGTCTCCTCCCCCGGAACATGGACACTCTGATGTGGAGTCCCTGGATTCTTTGGATGAGGAGCTCCAGGCCGGCCCATCTGGTGTGCCAGGGCGCAACCGTTCACATGACCCCACTGCCCCCCCACCCTCAGCAACAACATCAACGCTGACCCCTGCTGGAACGACCTGTGCCACCACCACCACCACCACTGCCACTGCTGCCTGCAACACTCGCCCTGCCCCAGAGGATGCCCAGCCCACAGCAACAACTGCGGAGGGCAGGGAGAGTAGGCGTGTGCCTAGAGTGGTGAGGCAACAGGTCAGTGATAGCAGGGCAGGTGGGAGGACAAGTGGGACTCCAACACCACAGGACACTGTGACCGAAGCCCTGGCTAACATCACCAGAGTTGTTGTTGCCTATGAACACACACAGGCACAAATGGGCCAGGCCCACTAAGATGCCCTGGAGCACCAACGTCTGCTGGGGTCCATGGACAACCGTATGGGACAAATCGTGGACCTCATGGGCCAGTTAGTGGCGGTACTGAGGGACAGGCCAGTGCCGCATACCACACCTCCACCTCACCCTGATGCCATGCAGGATGACAGTTCATCATCCACCCCTGCGGGCACGGAGAGGGGTGACTCCTCAGTCCCCACTGGCCCAGCAGACAATGCACCCCCTGCCAAAAGAAGAAGGGACCGTCCAAAGAAAAACTTGGGACTCAGCCGTGGCAAAGCACCTGCCAAACACCAGTCAAAGAGCCAGCCATGATGGCAACACTCTTCACCCTGCCATTGACTTTGTACACTGTCCTTACCCACACTGCCATGGTAATGTCATCCGTCTGTTGGACTGTGTCACCACATCAATGTGGTGCCTACTCGATTGTCTCATCTACCATCACTGCCAACTCATTGATTCACCATTCACAGTTATGTAAAATCCAATTCCCCCTCACATATACCCATTGAAAATAAACAACAATAACGCACCAATGTAGTTGTGTCTGCTCCATGTTTATCACAGTATTTACAATGTTTACCATGGTTACAATGTCACAGGAGCATGGATTCTCTGTAGGCAAGGAGAGGCAGAAGGGACCTAGCAAAACACAACACAACAAAAGTCACTAGTCAGGTGGTGGCATCACAGCCATCACACAACACATGTCATCAATGTACTCCAATATGCACACATTGCAATGTGCAACAGTACCAACATAGACATCCTGTAGCTGTGCCAAACTACCCTGTACCCAACACAAAGGCAGTCAGCACTGAGTCAACAACAAGATGCAGTCACAAAGATCACACAGACCTTTACGCAAACAACTACATCAACAGAAAATGGACCACTTGTACATTGTCACTCACCTTCAAGTGAAGAGGCGGTTGATGAGCTGCTGACGCTGGTCGACACCTTCCTCCTCTCCACTATCCTCGTCACTGGATATTTGTGGGATCACAGGTGGGGGCCTCGGCTGGTCATCATCGTCCAGGATCAGGGGGATTTGTTTCCGTAAGGCCAGGTTGTGCAGCATGCAGCATGCTACCACTATCTGACACACCTTTTGGGTGAGTACATGAGTGCCCCTCCGGTCCTGTCCAGGCAGCGAAATATCGATTTTAGGAGACCAAAGGTTCGCTCCACCACCCGACGTGTTCTCCCATGGGCATTGTTGTAGCGGACTTCAGACGGTGTCCTAGGATTGCGTAGTGGGCTCAGCAACCAAGGTCTGTTGGGATATGCAGAGTCACCTAGGTGTGAAAAACACATACAGATTAAGTGATACAACTGTGGCAGAGGACAGCATGGCACACACAGCACACAACTTGACTCTTCCCACTCACCCACAATCCATGCCCGCTCCGGAAGTAGATTGGCCATCAGCTGGGGCACAATGCTGTTGCGCATGATGTAGGAATCATGTGCAGAGCCGGAAAACTTGGCACAGACATGCAATATGATCATATCGGCCTCGCACACCACCTGCACATTGATGGAATGTGAATGTTTACGATTCCTATATATGTGTTTCCATGCCTGTGGTGGAACCAGGCCAACATGTGTGCAGTCAATAGCACCTACAACATTAGGGATGCGACCAAGGGCATAAAAATCAGTCTTTACAGCCGCCAAAGTCGCCCTCCTTGGAAAACGTATGTATCGGTCTTTGTATTGCATCATGGCCGACAGGAAATCACATAGCACCATGCTGAAGGTGGGCTGAGACATCCCCCCTGCAATGCCCACCATTTCCTGGAATGACCCACTAGCCAGGAAATGCAGTGCCGCCATCACCTTCGATTCAGTTGTTAATGCTGTTGGGTATGTCCAGCCAGCCCGCAGGTGTGGCTCCAACATGGCACACAGGTCTTGGATGTTTGTGCGGTCCAGACGGAATCTGAGTATTACGTCATCATCCTCAATGTTAGCCAGCAGGGTGATTGGACGATACACATTAGGTCGTCTCCTAGGTGAGATGAAAGGGGACACGTCATTGCAACAGAACATGAGAGGTGCACAAATCCGTAGCCTGTGATTGACACAGCGCAAACATTGACTGGCATCACAATGCAGCATATAGTGCAAGTCAAATGTTGTGACACCTTGAGAAAACATTGTTGTACACTTGTTCAGTATTCGCACAGTGAGAACAACCAACATGGAAACTGTCTCTGTGAATGCTATGAGTCACATTTCAAACTCTTGTGTAAACAGCCCTGACAGTATATGATACAGGACATGTGTGAGACAGAAACACTGCTGGCTTCCAAGTGGCTGCTGTACCTGCCACACATTCATGTGCAATCATGACAGGGGACACATTAACAACACAATTTGTCTAGTTCTGAAGGACTCATTATGGAATTTGAGCCACTTCTAATCCACACAAGTTTAGAGACATTCACATACATATTCACAAGCCTGTGCTAATATCCACTGTCATCAGTAGACATGCCATACATGCTGCTAATCACAATTCCAAGTCAATCAATGACTAATGATGTAAAGCATTTTCAGAATCTGTGTCGCCGTGGATCAAGACACAATGACACCACTGCACAATATCATCAACAAGCAGACAGATTGTCAATGTGGCACACAAAAACTGGATAAGGTACGTGATCCAAAAGGACTGTAGACAAACGTTAATCTGCACTTAAGTTGCAATTTGACATGCAGTATGAAGGTAGCACTGCCCAAACACACACCTGAAATACAACAGATGCCATGGAGCTAATCATCCAGCTGCTTGGAGACACAACAGTGCCACAAAAAACAACCTACAACACCACCAGGACAAACCCACACCAGTATACCTACAAGTCAGCGCATGAATATACTGAGTACATAACAAAAACACAACAGCCTCATACACATAACACCAGCGGATGTCTTTGCACAACACAGGTCCTAAAGGACAAACATCAAAAGCATCCTGAGCCACATTCCCCACAGGCTGTCAGGACCAACACAGCAGACTATCAACATACCTCCGCAGACAAAGATGCTGGCTGTGCATCACTTGTTGGCCTCTGGTACCTTCAAAACAACAAAAGTTAGAGTTGGATGAGTGTCACAGCCAGCCCTATCAAGGTATATCTCACCTGCCTTGGATGCCATCATCAGCTTGATTCAACAGCACCTTCAGTTCACCCACACTGCGCAGGAACAGCTTGTGCCCCAGAAAGGCTACTACGCCATAGCAGGCTTATCCACTCGTGTTGGTTGAAAATCACTGCACACGTGTCCTACTTGTGCACCCTGCCAACACTGCACACAATTACTGCAAATGAAAGCACACGCATTACATCAATGTGCAGCCAATTGTGGCACACCGTCTACTGTTCACAGATGCCATATCAAAGTTCCCAGTCAGTGAGCACCATCACCACTTTTGGCTACAGTCCATCATCCAAGGCAACAATCTTCATGTGAACAAGGTCAATGCACCTGTCCTTGGTGAGTACCAATGTAACACACCACACACATCAAATCCACTATCAACATACTCACAACCGTGGAAATATACATGTAACAAATTCACATATGACAGGACGAACAACATGAGCACATACCAGACACAATGACACAAGTAATGGTGATAAAATATGGCAGATATGGAGACAAAACATACCCAAAGGCATAGATACAAGTGACAAATAATAAGGATGTACAGGATGCCTAGTGTGCCGGTGATGTAATTAACATCCTTGAGTATGCAGAGCACACACATGTCCATGTGGACATATACTGTTGGATTTGCCTTCTGTGAACAATAACATTAAATGAAGGCTGTAATAGGTGTTACCAAACAGACAACAGTGTGACATATGTGGTGATTAATGTAAATAATGCTGAAATGTTTGTAAATTCATGTAATGTATTGTGACATATTGTGTGAGATATGAATATGTGTGTAAATATTGGGATCAGATATGAAATCGGGGGTAAGTTGTTTGTGACAGATATGAAATTGGGGATCAATTTGGGGGTCATATATGAAATTGGGGGTACATTTTGTTGACAGATATGAAATTGGGGATCAATTTGGGGTCATATATGAAATTGGGGGTAACTTTTGTTGACAGATATGAAATTGGTGATCAATTTGGGGGTCATATATGAAATTGGGGGTAAATTTTGTTGACAGATATGAAATTGGGGCCAAATTTGGGCTCATATATGAAATTGTGTAGAAGTAATGTGCCCCATTAGTTCTTTCACTGTGGCATTTGGTGTTAGATATGAAGTTAAGGCTGTCATTACTAACTATAGCCCATTTAAATCAGATCCAGTGCCATGATATTTTGTAAGTGACCACTGTTCGAAGTACAGATATGACCCATGACATTAACACAGCACGATGTGTCCATTGGTGCCTTAAACGTGCTCACACAACACTATCATGCCCATAGTCAACAATGCAATGCTGCACCCTCGCCGTAGCGAGCGCCTGGCACCAGCGGTGTGTCACCGCCATGGCCCATGCATTGACAGCCAATGGGAAGCGCAAACGCGGTAGCCTGATGGAATTTTGAAAATCGCGGTAGGCGTGCTCCGCCACCACGTGGCCGGTCATTGATGCACTTGAAAGATGCACCACCGCGGTACCGCACGCCTGTCCCGTGCGGTGTGTCACCGCCAAGGCCCATGCATTGACAGCCAATGGGAAGCGCTATCGCGGTAGCCTGATGCAATTTTGAAAATCGCGGTAGGCATGCTCCGCCACCGCGGGGCCAGTCATTGGATGCACTTGAAAGATGCACCACCGCGGTACCGCACGCCTGTCCCCTGCGGTGTGTCACCGCCATGGCCCATGCATTGACAGCCAATGGGAAGCGCTATCGCGGTAGCCTGATGCAAACTTGAAAATCGCGGTAGGCGTGCTCCGCCACTGTGGAGGCGGTCATTGGATGTACTTGAATGAGGCAGACCTGGAACACCAATTGCAGCAGCTTAGTACCACAGAAACTAGCCCTGGGGGCTATATATGTGTGTGTGAGAGCCACACATCTCCACAGCTCACTGAGCCTGCTGCCTGAGACCCCTCACCTGATGCTGCCTCTAGGGACTGCTGCCTGGGACCCCTCACCTGCTGCTGCCTCCAGGGACTGCTGCCTGAGACCCCTCACCTGCTGCTGCCTCCAGGGACTGCTGCCTGGGACCCCTCACCTGCTGCTGCCTCCAGGGACTGCTGCCTGGGACCCCTCACCTGCTGCTGCCTCCAGGGACTGCTTCCTGAGACCCCTCACCTGCTGGTGCCTCCAGGGACTGCTGCCTGGGACCCCTCACCTGCTGCTGCCTCCAGAGACTGCAGCCTGAGACCCCTCACCTGCTGCTGCCTCCAGGGACAGCTGCCTGGGACCCCTCACCTGCTGCTGCCTCCAGGGTCTGCTGCCTGAGACCCCTCACCTGCTGCTGCCTCCAGGGACTGCTGCCTGGGACCCCTCACCACCAACTGCCACTGCTGCTGTCTCCTGCCCACAGTGATGTTGAGGACTGAGAAGATCCGTGCCACTCCCTTCACCACTGAGGAGCTGGAGGTCCTGGTGGACGAGGTGCTCACCCAGTATCCAAGGCTATATGGTGCGCCAAATGTCGTGGTAAGTATCTCAGAGTGTGAGTGAGAGTGCAGGGGGGCACACATGAAGCTGATCTGCTGCAGTATGTGCGTGAGAGTGTGGGGTTGGGTCATGCACTGCCTAGCATGCTGTTTCCAGGGGGAAGGTATGTTTAGCCTATTCCACACGTTTGCCTGCCTGCACATCCAGATGTGAGGGAAATGTAATGTCTTGTCAGACATACAGTGAGGCTGCAACTTCTCAATTTAGGAGTCAGGACAGTGATTGCCAGTCTGAATGTCTGTGTGTGTCCCTGATGTCCTCCACAGGCCCATCTGTGGCCTTAGCTAGGGTTGTTGTCCAGAGGGTAGTGAGGGAATTGTTTCTGACTCAATATGTGCCTCATCTCTAGTTCTGCACTATGCTCAGGACCTCAATCCCCCAGGGTGACACTCTTGTTGGTCATTCACCTATGACACTGTACATTTCAACATTATCGTGCCCAGACCCTTCCATCACCACCAGCATGTGCACATACTCGCATGTGTTGGCACTGTTTGTGTTTCCAAATGATCCCTCCATTTAAAATAGCAGATGCCCCACGTTGGACCTCTGTGTGACCCCAACTGGCCTGCACATTCACCGCCCAACATGACTGTGACACAACACTGAATGTACAGAGTGTCAAATCTGTGCTTTTCCTCTTGACTATCCATCAATGAGCCATTACAGACATGTAGATTGCACACGACGGGCCTTGTGATGAGGGTTTGCGTTTGTGAGGTCATGTCCCTCAATGTGACCTCCATGACACAGTGTGGCAGTTTAAGGGCAAGTGCTTTGAGGGCTGCACAGTGTTGGGCACAGTGAGTATTCACAGTAACATATGTAGTGATGTCCTGCATGTCTTGGCATTCCCAAGATTTTGCAGTAGATGTGGTCAGCATACACATTTTGCTCCCTGCTGGCATCATGCATGGCTATGAGATGGGCATGTACTGTGTCCACCCTCATACCTGCATGCATTAATGTGTGTTTCACACATGATGATGTTTGAATGTTGCAGATTTATTGTCTCTGCTAAAGTTATGGCTGAAGTTGGGATGAGTCAGTGTCATGCTCCTGCCCTGGGAAATGGTGGTAGGTTTCACTGATTATTGCACCCTCTTGTCTCCCATGTCTGCAGCTCAAAGTCAACCAGCGCAAGGCCATGTGGAGGGCCATTGCATGCAAGGTGCGTGCTCTGGGTGTCTCCAACCAACAGCGCTCCCACTGTCACAAGAGGTGGGATGACATCTGCCGGCTGAGCAGGAACGTGGCCGAGATGACACTGGGGCTGATCCCTCGGGCCGGCAGGTTGGCGCGGCGCAGCATGACACCACTAATGGCACACATTTTAGCTGTGACGCAGCCTGAACTGGATGTACGCCTGAAGGGGCATCAGCAGCCAGCTGGTGGTGAGTATTCTGTGAGTGTGACTTTGGGTGTTGTTTGGCTGCATGTGCTCCAAGCCTGGGCCAGTGCAGGGCTGTGATGTTGCTAGTGTGATGCAATGGCGTGTAAGTGGCCGCTGTGTTGGGTGCAGTTGTCATGCATTCCCCCTACATGTACCTTCCCATGTCATTGGTGTAATGGCCCTTGACTTCACATTTGTAGTTGTGGCCTTCTGGTATCATCTTCATTGGGGTAGTCACGGACATCCCATGTCAGGGTCCGGCAGAGTGCATAATCTGAGTGTGCCATCATCAATGCGTGCATTGATTGACGTCAGATTTGTGCTGACTACACATCTGACACCAATGTGCAACTGTAGTTGTGCCCCAAGATACGACATGGTGGATGGCATGTGCTCATGTCCATTGTGGGCGTATATATTGGAGTCTGTCTCTGTGTTGGACACTTCTGCTGGCTCAAGATGTGACAGTGGCAACATGTTGTGAGTAGAATCTTTTACCCCCTCAGGGCCCTAGGTGTGCACAGAGGGATATGTGTGTCTGGTTAGACGGAGCCACCAAAAGGCTAATTGGCTGTGTGTTCACCACATGGGTGAATTATGCCAAGTTTGCATTATGCCACAGTAATTTCGATGTTTGCATTGAGGTTGCACAATGTTACTGCCCATGGTGTTGTCCAACATGGATGATTGTTCATCATAAGTGATGCTTTCCTTGCAGATATTTGTAATCTTGATGCCAATGTACTGATCCTACCTCTCTCGCTCACTCATGCAGCATCTCACATGGGCACGGAAGGACAGGGGACGGACACCAGCGGTGAGGCATCAAGCACAACTGCTGCACACCAGCATAGTGACACGGATGTCACCAGCGCATCAGAGATGGAATGTAGTCTTCTAGAGGACTCACAGCCAGAGACGCAGACCTCTACGTCATCTAACGACGGCGGTGACGCATCTATGTTTTCGGCCACAGGAAATGGGGACTCTGCCTCCTCGTCCACCACACAGCGTTCAGTGCCCACCCTCCCTGCTACTCCCGCTGTTGCTGCCCGTGTTCGCACCACAAAAAAGAGAAGAGTGTCCTTCACCCCAGGCACCGTTGCCCCTGCACCTGTTCCCCCTGCTGCCATCAGTGCTGAGTCTGTGGACCTTTTGCGCCAGCTGTGTGTGGGTCAGACAGCTCTCCTCAATGCCTTCCTGGACCATGACAAAAAATTGGCACAGGTGGTGGCTTACATGGAGGGCGTTCATTCCGACGTGGGTGGGCTACACCGGACTGTACAGTCTCTGTCTTCTGCAGTGACAGCAGCCATTCAACTTGCACAATCACATAGTCCTGCTCCAGTCCCTAGGCCCACCACCCTGCCAGTGGCCACATCTGATGATAGTGACCACACACACCAGACATCAAGGGAAAGATACAGCACATGCAGCACACGGCAGCAGCAGCCCAAGCAGTCCAGGGCGCAGACACCATCCCCACAGAAAGGTAAACCCACACCAGAGCGCAGAGGCAAAAGCCCTTCAGGCCACACCCAGGGCAAGGATGGCAAGAAGCAGGCCTCAGGCTCACATGCCTCAGAGGCATCCCCAGCCAAGGACTCACCTGTCCCAAAAGTGTCTCGTATAAACAAGCACACAGTTTCCGTGCCCAGTGACAAATAGGTGCCTGCTAAGAGTACACGTAGGAAGAGCTCCAAGGCAAGTTCACCCACAATATCAACTCCCTTCCAGAGCCCTGTTAAGCAGAGAAAGGAGGCCACTGTAGGGGGGACACCTGGTAAACAGGTGATGCAGGGGCAGAGGCAATCCAGGGGCAAGCATCCCGCAGCATCCAGCACGTCCCCAGAGGGAGGACCAGCATCTGCACATGATCCTGCTTTTGTGATGAGTGTGCCTGTTGTATGCACCACACTTGGCATTAATCCCAGGACAGGAAAGCCATATCAAATCCCCAAGAAGCGCAATGGCACCCCTCCAGATTCTCCCACACACACTGTGTCTCATGCAAGCATGAGTCCACCTCCACATGCCACCACCCCACCTGGTCCTAGCAGCCCTCAGGCTTCCCAGACCACTGATGGCTCTATCACACCTGGTCCTAGCAGCACTCAGGCTTCCCAGACCACTGATGGCTCTGCCACACCTGGTCCTAGCAGCACTCAGGCTTCACAAACCACTGATGGTTCTACCACACCTGGTCCTAGCAGGCCTCAGGCTTCACAAACCACTGATAGCTCTACCACACCTGGACCTAGCAGCCCTCAGGCTTCCCAGAACACTGATGGCTCTACCCCAGCTGGGCCTCTCTCTCCCCGAGCCAGTACCCCAACTGGCCCCAACAGAGAGCCACCTCCCAGTCATTCTGCCAGCCAAGTCTGAGTGTTATTCCCCCTCACACACATGTCTCTCCCACAGTGGTGCCATGGACTGCCCATTTTTGACACCCTGAGTGTGTTGCTGACCATGGCAGGGTACAGTGCCACCCATTCCCAGTGCTGGCTATCATGTACTCACTCTGCACTTTTTACTGGCCCTTGGCCTTGTTGTTGACTATTGTTCTAGACTTGCCTGTGCAGCTTCTCATGTACCTCACCTGCACTCTGTCCTGGCCACTGGCCTTGTTGTCGACTGATGTCCTAGACTTGCCTGTGCAGCTTCTCATGTTCCTCATCTGCACTTTGGACTGGTCACTGGCCTTGCTGTTCACTGCTGTTTGCCCCTTGCCTGTGCAGGATCTCATGTTCCTCATCTGCACTTTGGACTGGTCACTGGCCTTGCTGTTCACTGCTGTTTGCCCCTTGCCTGTGCAGGATCTCATGTACCTCATCTGCACTTTGGACTGGTCACTGGCCTTGCTGTTCACTGCTGTTTGCCCTTGCCTGTGCAGCTTCTCATGTACCTCACCTGCACTTTGGACTGGTCACTGGCCTTGCTGTTCACTGCTGTTTGCCCCTTGCCTGTGCAGGATCTCATGTACCTCATCTGCACTTTTCGACTGGTCACTGGCCTTGCTGTTCACTGCTGTTTGCCCCTTGCCTGTGCAGTATCTCATGTACCTCACCTGCGCTGTGTCCTGGTCACTGGCCTTGCTGTTCAGTGCTGTTTGCCCCTTGCCTGTGCAGGATCTCATGTTCCTCACCTGCACTGTGTCCTGATCACTGGCCTTGCTGTTCACTGCTGTTTGCCCCTTGCCTGTGCAGGATCTCATGTACCTCACCTGCACTTTGGACTGGTCACTGGCCTTGCTCTTGTCTAAATTTTGCTGCATAACTGTGTAAAATATAAATAATAAAAAGATTATTCCTGATGTCTGCCTTGTCAGTGTCCTTGCTAAATAAAGAGTTACTGTGTGGGTATGGTTTACTGTGACACATGCTCTATATGCCACTTCAACATTGCCAATGTCTTCTTTCCTCTGATCATGTTGTTTCAACTTTGGTGTCCCAGACTTGTGCATTTGTGTGTGTTGGCTTAGTTGTAGGTGTGTTTGCTGTGGACTGTTTAACTTCCTGGGTGTGTTGTTGTCTGTGTGATGTTTAGTTTGTTGTTGTGTGTGTTCATGGTGTGTCACTCATCTCTGTTTGTAACTGGTATGTCTGTTGTGCACACACTGCTTGGTGTGCATGCAGTGCTGTGAGTGTATGTTGCCTTGTCCTTGCCTTGTGTGCCCCCCCTGATGTTTAGTTGTTGTAGCATGTTGATATCTTTGCATGTGCATGTGTTGTGTCTGATGTGGCTGTGTGCAGTGTTTGTGTTGTGTTGTCTCATGCAGTTGACAGATGCTCTGTGTGTGGTGTTCTATTTGCCTGTCAGTGTGTGTGTTTTGTTGTTGTTATTGATTCAGATGTGTGTTGCCATTGTGGTGTGCCTTACTTGTGTGTCTGTCACATGAACTGCGGTCTATTGTAGTTCCTGTGCTTGTTTTAGGTGCATCCTTGGTGTTTTCTCCTCTCATATTTGATGTGTCTCTTGTCATTCTTGTGCATGTGCAGGCATGTGGCACACTATGACACCATTTTGAGTTGATGGGTGGTGTGGTATGTCTGTCTGTGTGTCATTGTAGGCCCATTTCTCCCTGTTTGTCTCCATTATTGTTTTGTGTGGATGCACTTCTTATATGTGTTGTGGTATGTTGTCTGTGCATTTTTACTGACTAATGAGGTTGTGTACTCCTGTTGTGTCTGTGCTCCCATTGAATTTCCACTGTTTAACTCCACAGGTCTTGTCTGTTATTGTAGTAGTTCTGTGTGTGTGTTTTGATTGTGTTCTGTGTTTGACAGTTGTTTTCTGTGCGTACAGTGGTTCTGTCATTCCTGTGTGTATGTGATGTTTGTGGATGCCCCCCAGGGGGTGTGTTTGCTTGTCAGTGTATTGACTGGACATTATTGGCAAGCTTCTGTGTGTTTGTCACTGGTGTTGTGTGCTGCAGGTGTGATGGGTGTGGGTGTTGTGTGAAGGTTCATACTTGTGTTTGACAGTCATGGGGTGTTGCAATGGGCCATGTGTGTTGTGCTGCTGACATACTCCTGTGATGTATTTGGATACAGATGTGTGGCTGTTCAGTGTTAGTCTTCATACCCTTCCTTTCATCCCTGTGCCTATACATGGGTTGCCTTGCTGTCTCCCTGAGTTGTTGAAGTGAGGTGACTGTGGTTTGACTTCACTCACTGTAACTGCCATGTGTGATTTTTTGGGCTGGGGTTGTTGTTATATGTTCCATCCCTTGCATGTGTTGTACACATGCTTGGTGTTCAGCTCCTTGCCATTCCATTTGTGTGCACCTCACTTTAGGTTTCCTATTTGTTGTCCTCCATTGCTGCTGGCATGTGGTCTGTGTTTGTTGCTGTGTGTCAGTGTGGGGTATGTCTGTGTGACTTGGCAGGTTGTGTGTCCATTAGAGTGTTTGTTCATTATCTGTGTGTGTTTATTTTGTGCTTGGACTCAGTTTACTTGCCATGAGTGTGGTGTTGTTGTGGTGTGTGAGTTCCCCTGGCCCTGTGCTTCTACGCTGTGTGTTACTCTGCAGCCACACCTGATGAGGCTGTCTCCCTAGTTGTTTGTTGTGTGGTGCAGTGTGTGTGTTCACCTGACTGGTTATTGGGCTGGGAGCACAGGAGGGTCACATGGCATGTCCCTTCATGTTGTAGGTGGGCCTAGTGTGTGTAGTGTGGAGGTGTTTCCCTGTGTACTTTGTGCACTGCCCATGCCTTGCGGTGGCCCTGCCTACTACATTGTGTGCATTTTTTAAGGCGGATTCACCGCTGCGGTCACATGACCGGGACATTATTTCTAGATCGCGGACATGGTGACCTGGATGAGGAGGGTTGAACTTGTGGCAGGTAGGACATGTGTGGCTACACCTGTGGTTGTGTTCCTGTCTCCACCAGGGTGTCTGGTGGGGACGGGAACCTGACATCAGCCATGGAGTTGTGGGTTGTGTTTGTGTGCAGAGTTGTGTGATCGCGTACCTGCGGCGGCATCCGCCACGGTCCATGGCTTGCTAGAGGAGTATCATGTACAGCGCCGGGAAGACGTGTAGTGCCGGGTCCATGGCGTTCGGCTCCGGTATTCACTTTTGCGCTCTGCTGTGGTGCTTCCGCCTGCTCAGATTGGCCGGTTTCTCCGCTGCGGTGTGCCTGGCTGTTTGGCGCATCCTAATTTGTACGCCGTGAGGGACGTCATTCCGCACGGCGGTGGCTCTCGATTGGTTAACTCCGCGCGCTCACGTCGCACCGCGGCGGTCGGAAAATGGGCTGTGTTTGACCATTGTAATATGGCGGGCGTGTGCACCGCTGCTCGCGGGTGGAAAACAGCGTTTTCTCCCACCGCCAGCATCGCGGAGGTGCATCCGCCAGTCATCGTAATGGGCCCCCTAGTTCTTTGTCAATACCTCTGTGTTCAGCATACTTTTTGCACCAGAAAATATAGCTGTGCCCTACAATTCACACTGTAAGCATCTTTAAGGGATGTCTGGAAGGAATGAAAAGATGTCTGTAGTTGAGGTAGAAAGTTGGTAGAATGACAGGTATCTAAAATGGTGGAGAAGATACTGTTTTTGAAAAAGCTGATAAGTGATTGGCTGCTTATCAACATTGTGCACTCAAAAATAGGATGCAGGTTACTTTGCTGAGGAATCATGTTTCTGATTGGTTATTAAAAAATGTTTGACAGGTACGGTAGATAGGATAAGGTACTATTTTGCAAAAGTAAGCTACTCCTGCTAATTGCATTTGTTAGCTAGTGTGCTGAACTTGAAAATGTGATGAACGTGTGACCTGCCAGTACAGATGAATGTTGCAGTAACTGTTACTATGGAAACTGGGATTAAGGGGATGGGGGAAGGGTTGAAACTTAACTGTGGATTTAAAATGTGAAATGGAAACTTAAATATAAGTGATATGTTACTAAATTAAGTTTTTCTAAGTCAGTAGTATGTGTAGAAGTAGTGTGCTGTTAAAAAAAAATACTAGTATTATTAGAAATAGGTTTTTGAACTCCTGTAAGTGTTCGCTGTTCCATCGTGATGCTTTACTGCGGCACCGCAGTGGAGTTGCGACTCAAGAAAATTACAGAACCAGTTTGGGCAATATTTGAAGACAATTAAAAGGGTTAATATGTTTTACCAATAGAAATGTGTTTCACAGTTTGAAATAATGTAGGAAGCAATGTGATTTGTTACTTACATTTAGTTGTGTGCAGAAAGAGTGGGAAAGTTTGCCATTACTGGTTTTACCTTGTTGAGAGTGCTGCATTACATTTATTGTGTCCAAAAGAAAATCTTTAATGAGTTTCTGATATTTGATATTCTGCAATACTATTTCAAAGGTGAGTTACAAATTTGTAAGGTGTGTTATGTATTATGCAGTAGTGCTTTACTCTTTGTAGTGATATTTTTAGATATGAAAATAATTATTTTCAAAGTTTGGAAATTATTAGAGAACTGTGATGTTTGAAATATGTTATGAAATGTAGAGATGTGTATTGTAGTTTGTTTTATTGTAATGAAATGACGATTAAAATAGTTTGTGCATAGTAACATGTGTACATTGGTAGATGGATTAGTGATTATGGTACTTTGTATGTGTCTGTGGAAAGGCGCAGATGAAGTACGCCGCATAACTTTTAGGTGTCTCTTTGAAATGGGAAGTGCAGTCTGTCAAGTTTCAAGGTCTGCATGGTCTTGTGACTGAGGTATGTCTCTACTTTCACATGTATTTGTCATATGTGTTATGCATCTGAACATGTTAGATGTATAAAAAAGAGGTATACATCTATTTGTATGTTTCTTTTATATATAATAACAGTAGCAAAAGATACAGACTCAAGCATGCATACTTTCGATAATATGGTGAGACTTATAAAAGAGACATATGAAGGGTTGGTTGTTTATATTTGCCTAGGACCAAGACTCTGACTAATCGCAGAGTAGTGAAGCTGCAAGAGAAAACTGAGGTTTCAGACATGTTGGCACAGGAATTGCTGATTAGAGAATTTTGTATGAGTCTGGGGAATGGTACAGTTGAAGTATGCCACATAATTTTAGGTGTCTTCTTGAAATGAGAACTGCAGTATGTCAAGTTTGAAGGTCTGCATGGTTTTCTGACTGAGGTATGTCTCTACTTGCACATGTATTCTCACATGTGTTATGCATCTGAAAATGACACTAGCAAAAGGTACAGACACATGCATGCATGCTTTTAGAAATATGGCTAGGCCCAACACTCTTAGTAGTCACTGAATACTGATGTTGCAGCATAAAAGTGAGGTTTAAGATATGTTGGCAGAGGGAATAGTGATTAGGCAACGTTGTGTGAGTCTGTTAAAAAGTAAACTTGAAAAACGCGCTTAAATTTAGGTGTCTCTTTCTAATGGGAAATGGAGTCTGACAAGTTCAAAGTCCTTTATGGTCTTGGGACTGAGGTATGTCTCTACTTGCACATGTATTCTGACATGTGTTATGCCTATGAAGATGGTAGAGATATAAAAAAACAGGTATATATCTATTTGTATGTTTGTTTTATATATGATGCCAGTAGGAAAAGGTACAGACACATGCATGCTTGCTTTCTGGAATATAGTGAGAGTTACAATACACATGCAAAGGATTGCTGCTTTATATTTGGCTAGGCCCAACACTCTCAGTAGTTGCTGAATAGTGATGCTGCAGCACAAAAGCAAGGTTTAAGATATGCTGGCAGAGGGATTAGTTATTAGGCTACCTCGTATGAGTCTGGGAAATGGTACACTTGAAGTACACCGCATAAATTTAGGTATGTCTTTGAAATGGGAAGTACAGTCTGACATGTTTAAAGGACTCCATGGTCTTGTGAGTGAGGTATGTCTCTACTTGCACAAGTTTTCTCATATGTGTTATGCATGTGAAGATGGTACTTGTGTGTAAAAAAAAAAAAAAATATATATATATATATGTATTTGTATGTTTCTATTATGTGTGATGGCACCAGCAAAAGGTAGAGATGCATGTTTGCATGTTTTCTATAATATGGTGAGACTTATAACAGTAACATTGCAAAGATTGCTGTTTTGCATTTCTAGAGTTCTCTTGGTTCTTTCTGCACTTCTCTTCACTGTTTCTGCACCTCTTTTGCTTCTTTCTTCATTTATTTTGTCTCTTTCTGCTCCTGTCTTATCTCTTTGTGTTGTTCTGTTGATTTGTTCTGCACTTCTCTTGTTTATTTCAGCACCTCTTTTGCTTCCTTGTGCAACTTCTAGTGTCTATCTGCACATGTCTTTCCTCTTTCTCTACCTCTCTTATTTGTTTGTGCAGCTTTCTTGCCTCATTTGCACATCTCTTAAGTCTTTCTGCATCTTCTTTTACCTCTTTCAGTACCTCTCTTATCAATTTGAGCAGCTCTCTTGCTTCTTTCTGTCTATGTTTTGGTTTTTTTCTGCACTTCTGTTACTTTTTACTGTACCTCTTTGCCTCTATGTCCACCTGTCTTGCCTTTTTCTGCACCTCTGTTGCTTCTTTTAGCATTCCCCTTGTCTCTTTCATTATTGTTCTATCCTCTTTGTTCACCTCTGTTGCTTGTTTGTGCACCTCTCTTGCCTCTTTCTGCATTCCTTTTGCCCCTTTTTTGCACCTGTTTACTCTTTTTTTGCACCTCTCCTGTCTTTTTTAACTTTCTTTTCTGTCTTTCTGCACTTGTGTTGCATGTTTTTGTAATTTTCTTGCTTCTTTCTCTACTTTTCTTGCTTGTTTCTCTTCTTCTTGTGTCTCTTTCTACACCTCTGTTGCCTCTTTCTGCATTTCTCACATTTTTCAGTAGGTGTGTTGCTGTTTGTGTATTTCTTTTCACTGTTTCTAAACCTTTCTTTTTTTTCTGTCTCTTTCTTTCTTTGTCAGCACATTTTCGTTTCTTTCTGCAGTTGTGTTGCTTGTTTTTACACTTTTCTTTTTTTATTTGTTATAAATACAATAGCAATGCAATTGTAATTATTTGCTTACTAGTTATTTTCAATATTGAGATGTTATTAATTTAAAATTGTTAATTGATGTAACAAACTATTCAAACTATTCTTTGTTTTTAGAAAATTATTTTGTTTGGATTATCAATTGAAAATGGCAAGAAAACATGAAAAGAGAAGAGAACAAAGAAAACAGAAGTACTTTAAGAAGAGTGCACTAGAAAAAGACCAAAATGTTACTGAGGATAAAATCTGTTCTGGTAAGAGTACTAAACAATTTATTAAAACACTTGTAGAGAGATTAAAGAAAGACAATAGTAATGAAAGCAAAAGGAAATTTTTACAACAAAGCACAAGCAAATAAGGAGATGTCATGGGAAAAAACATTCATTTTTGGAAAAAGAACACGTCACAAATAGACAAAAAGAATTTAAAGAGATATGTGTTTGAATGTTTCGAAGTGGAGTAATTCAAAATGTATTAAATGATTGCAAAAAGTATAAAAGAAGATCAGCAGCATAAAAGAAAGAGCAACACATTGAAAGTGTAGTAGATACTGCTTTTGAATTGAAATGAAAATTATTTATATTAGTATTAAAGCGAATTAAAACATTTGAAAAAACAATGCTGTTGAAGAAGGACGAAAGCAAAAGAAAAAGACTGATTAATCGAAATAACTTTTGTAAAACTTTCACTGGTGAATGGAAGCACACTTCTAGTACTGAGCCTTTCTTTAATGAAGAAAGCTATTTTCAACAGAACACATTAGTTCATGCAGTTGATATTAGTGGTAGATGCTATGAGATGAATGATGGTTGTCCCATTCCAAAAGAAAAGATGGTTCCTAGGAATGTGGAAGAAGTAATAGCTAAAGAAGTTCAAGGGAGGCATACACAGGCTCCGGTATATAAGTGGGATTGTAGTAGTATTTGCAGTATTCGACAGGAATCTATTGACATATTACGATTTTTTTACGAGACTATGCCAAAAAAGTCCTAAACAGAAGATTAAGTTGTTACAAGGACTAAATCCATGTAAAGTAAGAACATCTACTAACTTGCAGGGTTATTCTCTGGCTTGTCTTTCAAGAAAAGTGTATCAAAGTACTTTCCATCATTTAAGAATGTTAGCAGTACACCACTCAGAAATGCGGAAGTTAGTAAGGAGACTCTACTATGTAAAAAGTCCTGCATTATCTTTAAGTGAAATGAGCACAGCTATTTTTGCACGATTCAGTATGGGATGTAAAAAAAGTTTGTGATGATATACAGTTTCGTTTTTTTCATTCACAAGAGGAGTGTAGAGAGAGTGAGAGCTTGATAAGTGTAGGTATTGAAGAAGAGGTGGAAGATATTAGTATTGACGAGTTTTCAGAAGAAATTACAAAGTTTAAGACAGTTTCATCTAAAAAACCAAACTATGTTTGTAGTTGTTGTTGACGTACTCACTATAGAAGTCAAACTAGGAATGTTGATTTATATTTAAAAAGTGAAAAGGAAAACAATGATAAGTGGCAGCAATTTGGTGCTTATTTGTTGGTAGAAGGTCGGTTTGAGTTGGCTACTCATCAATGTATTTGTAAATATTGTTACAACAAATTAGAAGAGAACAAAATGCCAGCTAGAGCAGTACATAACAACTTAGAGTTGGTAGCTGTCTCTCCGGAACTGGCAGATTTGAATGCATATGAGTTCATTCTTATTCAATCTGTGCACCCATTTCAGGCTATAGTTTGTATGGAGCCTAAAACAGGTAAGCTGCCTCTAAGGAGGTTTACAAAGAGGTCTGAAAGGAAGAGTTGTGTACTTACCTTTAGATTTTAAGAAAAATATTTAAACTGTTGGTATAGACAGGGAGGAAATGAGACAGTAATTATTCTAGTTAATGGTATACCAACAAAGAGTCGAAAAATATGGCAAGAGTTTGTAGATGTTAATAAACTTCAAAAGGCTACATTATATCTGGTACAGAATAATATTTATTATAAGAATGTAAATGTTGATGAACAGGAAATATGCTTAGAAGATGAAACAGAAATTTCAAGTGGCCAAATAGAAAAAGGACTGAAGAGATCTATGAACATGACACTATACATCCTCTACATTCAAAAGAAGGGATAGGAAACAGTATTGAATTATTTCAAATGAAGGAAGCAAAGGGAACTCCCATGAGTGTATGGGAAAAATGTTTAGAAGCTTGTTGTTTTCTACAGCTGTTCCCCACTGGAAAAGGTGGACGATTAGATGAGCGAGCTGTACAGATTCCAGCTTCAGAATACCGCTCAACAAGATTGTACTCTGAAGATCCAAGATTTCGACAGTGCATTCCATATATATTTCATCTTTTGTTTGAAAGTGATTTGTTTGCACTTTCATATGCAGTGAACCACATATTAAAAACAGCAGTTCATCTTCAACATGTTTCTGCAAAAGAATTCATGGACAAAGTTCAACAAAGAGATGAAAATTTAGAATCACAGTTAATTAATTTGATGGCATGTCAACGTGGTACCAATGAATATTGGTTTCATTGTCACTGTGAACTTAAATGTACGTTAAGAAACTTAGGTACCCCTACATGGTTTGTAACACTTAGCTGTGCTAAATATGCGTGGGATGATTTACTTGAATTTCTATGAGAAACAAATTCAAATGTAAAACTTATTGAATTGAAGACACCTGGAGAACTCTGTTCCTTGGATCCTGTAAATGTCTGCAGGTATTTTAACAATAGGTTTCAAAGTATGAAGCCATTTATCTGCAATAAAAATATTCTTCCTCTTGGAGAAGTTACTGATTTCTTTTGGCGAAAAGAGTACCAAGCCAGAGGTGCTCCTCATATACACATGCTATTATGGATCAAGAATGCTCCAAAATTTGGAACTGATACTGATGAAAGTGTTTTGTCTTTCATCGAATAGTATGTTACCTGTGCCATTCCAAGAGGAGGAAGAGAAAACAGCTTGAGACAACAAGTGTTACTGTTTTAAAGTCATCGATGTGGAAAATACTGACGGTGAAAATACAAGTCTAAAGGGAAATTTTACACAAAATGTAGTTTGGATTCCCACGTCTCATAATTTCTAAAGGAAGAATTAATAGTTTTATGTCAGCAGTAAGACATACAATAACTCGGAAATCTATGAAGAATAGATACAACTTAAAAAGAACCGAAGATTCAAAGTATATTAATGACTACAATCTAGTGATTTTGAAAATGTGGAATGCAAACATGGATATTCAATATGTTGCTGATAATTCAATTGCTGTTGTTTGCTATGTTACATCATATATAACCAAATTTGAAATGAGAGAGATGAAAGAAATGTGGGAAGAAATTTCAAAGGAAAATAGTCTTAGCAAGAAATTGTACAGCTTTAGCTTGAAGATACTTTCCCATCGAGAGATTGGATCCTATGAATGCTCGGATCACTTGAGCTCTGCGAGTTTATATTCAAAGTCAAGAGGAATCCTTTGGGTAAGTTTAGGTCTTGCCTCCACACGAAATAGAGTATTGAAAACATTACAAGAAATCGAATACTTAGCACTGAATGAACCAGAAAGTACAGATATTGTTAAAACTAATGTGTTGGATACATATTATCCCAAAAGGAGTCCACATCAGGAAAACCTATGTCTGAATGAAATACTTCAACATTACAGCTTTAAAAGAAACGTTAAAGAAAATATAAAAGAAGAAAAATATGCAGTAATTGGATGTGACGGATGTTTGGTAAAACATGCCAAAGGAAATCTTATTAACCACAGAAAACTCAGTTGCGAAAGTCTAGATAAGATGGACTTTTTCTATTTAGCACTTCTGCAACTATTCAATCCTTGGCGTAGTGAAACGGAATTACTTGGAGATTTTGACTGCTATGAAGATTCTTTTAATATATTTAAAGATAGCATTCAATGCATAATTTTCCCTACTTATCTACAAATGTTAAATGATGAGATTGAACAAGAAAGTACTATTGCAGCTGAAATAGCTAGAGACAGTTCTCAAGATAGTCAAAGTTCTGGTCCACTAAGTCAAGATCCACTGGGACAATCAATTATCAAAAATGAAGCAGCAATAGCCATGAATTAGGTCGAAACTGGAATGCAAAAAGCACAACAGGATATTATTCCGTTGGAAAAGTTCGAAGAACAACTAATTATTGAACAGAAAGAAATATATCTACAAGTGAAAGAACAGATACTACATGGTCTGCTGCACGGAAAAAAGAATGGCAATGTTCATCATTTAAACCTATTCTAGTGTATATGAGCGGTAAAGCTGAAACAGGAAAAAGTTTCTTAATTAACGTTTTGACCAGTTATCTACACAAAACTGCAGAATCACATGTATCTTGTGTTGTAACAGCTCCAATTGAATTAGCAGCACACAACATTAAAGGGATTACTTTACATAGATTACTTATGCTACCAGTTGAACATGATAATAAATTGGAATATCAGAAGCTATCTGGGGAAGCTTGTTATGAAGTGTCAAGAGTACTGAAGAAAATGAAACTTTTAATCATTGATGAGGTGAGCATGGTCTCAAACGTAATATTTGCCTTTGTACATTTAAGAATGCAACAGATTTTAAAAACAGAATACGATGTTCTGTTTGGAGGAAAACATTTAATTGTATTTGGAGATCTACTACAACTAACTCCTGTAAAAGGACAACCTGTTTTTAAAACACTTGTCCATGAAGACAGTAGCAAATCTTTGGGAAGTATTGGAAATGTGAACATTTGGTTACATTTTGAATATAAGGAACTTATTAAGAATATGCGACAAGCAAGTGATGAAGATTATGGAAATATTCTTCAAGGTATAAGAATTTGTGTCTTGACAAAACATGGTAAACAAGCTTTCAGAAAGTCGGCTACTAAAGAACTTCTTTACAACTGAAAACACAGCGGCTGAAATAATGTACAATAAGCTTGGAGAAAAGAAGTCTATAGTTTGCCTAATGCCTACGCAGCAAGAGTGTTCTACATTTAATCAAGAACTTTTGAAACTGGAAAAACAACAAATAGTGGAAATTGAAGCTATTGATAAAATTGAACATCAGGGAGTGACTATTCTTCTCACAGAGAAATTACAGGCTAAATTGCATTCTTTGGAAAAGTTTGTATCTAAAACTGCAGGCTTAGAAAAGACTTTACATGTATGTATAAACTGTCGGGTAATTTTATGGCGTAATTTGAATGTAGAAGACGGTTTAGTAAATGGAGCAATGGGAAAAGTTGTTGATTTTGTAAAATTTCAGAACAGAGATGAGACTGAATTTTTAATTATAAAATTTGATCAGATTAAAGAGGTAAGACAGATTGGGCATTGTGTTGTATGTTTTTTGCTTGTAAAAGATTTGTATATTCGCAGAAAATAGTTTCCTCTGTCTTTGGCATTTGCAGTAACTAGTCATAAATCTCAAGATTTAAGTATAGACAGTGCTTTGGTAAATATTGGAAGTACAGTGTTCAAAGAGGGAATGGCATACGTTGCATTATCTCAAGTAAGAACATTGTCTGGTTTGTATTTGATAGATTTCGATGAGAAAAAGGCTAGTGCTGATGAAAATTGTGTAAGAGAGTATAATCGTTTAAGAAGACTTTATACACCTGCTTTAGGTGAATATCCCATATATGAGAAATGTGTAGTGTGTCCAAAATGGAAATATGTCAAACATTCAACTGAGGTTCAAAAAAAGAAAACAATTAAAGAGAAACTTGAAGGTGTAAAGAAAAAGAAAATGGAAACTGTTGATGACATTGTAGGATACCTGTTGGAAAACAGTTCAGGTATCAACTGTTATGCTAATGTGATTCTGAATGTTGTCATGAAATCATGGGAAATCATGAAAAAATATTCTGTTCTTTACTAGATCATGTATTTCAACAGTTGGTAACTGACAGCAGTAAAATCCATACTGCTTCTGGCATTCAGCATCTTTTGGATATATGTACTGGTTCTTTGACATTTACTCTTAATATACAACACAATGCACAATAATTTCTAATCCTTATGCTTGGAGTATTAGAACACGAAGGAATACAGATTGAAAACTTATTTGGACTAAGTTACAGATGGGATGATAAATGTGAAGAGTGTTCATTTACTACCAGCACTGAATTACAAACAGAACGATTCATATACTTGACAATACCAGACTGCAAATCAGTACCTTTTAACAAATTGATAAAAACAGCCAATCAGGATTTGAGATGTTCGCATTGTAGATCAGAGATGTTGTCTACATTACCTATAGAAAGATTTGGAAAATATCCAGTTTTAATGCTACAACGTTGTAGACCAAATGGAAGAAAATTGGAAACGAAAATTAAAAATGTTAATGCAACTCAAATATCTATTTCAGGAAGAACTTTTATAGCAGTGGCTATTATTTTCTATGATGGACCTACTACAACATCTGGACAATATACTGTGTATTTGAAGTGTAATAAAGGATGGACACATTGCAATGATGTCCACTTGGAATTCAAACCTAGATTACCTTATGAATTACCAAATTCATATTTGTAATTTTTGAAGCCAAAGTTTTGAATATATCATTCAGCCAATTGGGAAGATGTGAACAGAAAGTAAACAGGAATGCAAACTATTAGTATTTATAATTAGTGTTTGGATTATTATTTGTGGTAATTGATATTGCATTTGGAAAATTCTGTTTTAAAGGAAATAGTTCATATATTTGTTGTCTGTTTTGCACCAGATGTAAATGAGAGTCTATATTTTGGCAAATGTATTTGAGATAAATAATAGAGTTTATGTAGATGAAGAAAGTAATTAACTAAGTGTAGATAGAAAAGCACATAGCTACACATATTGAAAATGATGCTTTACACTGATTTGATTTTTTTTCTATAATCAATTTAATTGTTTTTTCCCGCTGTTAAATGATGATACCACATTGAAATCACTGTGTCTGGTGAAGTTAAGTGGAATCTGATAACAGCAAAAAGGTAATCTGAACATGTTATGTAATTCAAAATTTATGTTGAGTTGCTAAAAATATATTATAATTTCAGTAATATATTATCATTAAATAACAGTTTTTCTTCTTCTTTATAGTAGGTACTGTTGAAGTTTGAGAAGAGTTTTAATGTTGTTTAGGACAATACAACCCTTAAATACTTCTACTGAGTAATGTATCTAAATTATTTCAAAGGTAAGAATACATAATATAATATGCATGATCACGTGAAAAAAATATTTGAAGTTTAATTATATGTTATTTGTTTCTAATACAAATAATGTTGATCCTTTAGACTACTTGAAAATTATCATTATGTTGCTCATATAATCAGGCAGTCATCCTCTCACGTAGACACTACCCATGCACTTATCCATTCTCTGAAGCACAAGTTTTGCACTAATAGCAAACACAGTCATTACCCTTGCATTCTTTCTTTTACACAGGCACTACCCATGCAGCATCCAATTACCCAGGCAGTACCGCTGCACATATGCAATGACCCAGGTACTACCGATGCATTCGTGCAATCACCCAAGCACTACTCTTCCACTCAACCATTTACTCAGGCACTACCTATACACTCATTCAATGACCCAGGCATTAGTGTTGCACCCATCCTTCCACTCAGGCACTACTCATACACTCATCAAATCACCCAGGCACTATTTGTCCAGTTATGCAATCACCCAGGCACTACCCATGCACTTATCCATTCTCTGAAGCATAGGTTTTGCCCTAATAGGAAGACACAGTCATTACCCTTGCATTCTTTCTTTCACAAAGGCACTACCCGTGCACTCATCCAATCACCCAGACAGTACCCCTGCACTCATGCAATCACACAGGCACTACCCACACAGTCATCCAATCACCCAGGCACTATTTTTGCATTCAACCATTTACTCAGGCAGTACCCATGCACTCATCCATTTACACACACACTACCCCTGCACTCATGCACTCACCCAGACACTACCAATGCACTCATGCAATCACTTAGACACTAATCATGCAGTTATGCAATCACTCAGCCACTACACTTGCACTCAACCATTCAATCAGACACTACCCATGCACCCATCCATTCCCTCAACCTCTACCCATGCACTCTTCAAAGGACCCAGGCATTGCTCTTGCAGTCATCCTTTTACTCACATAGTACCCATGCACTGATCTAATCACCCAGACATTACTCTTGCACTCATGAAGTCACTCAGGCACTACTCATGCAATCACTCAGGCAGTACCTCTGCACTTTTTCAATCACCCAGGCACTGCCCATGCACTCATGCAATCACTCAGGCACTACTCTTTCACTCAACTATTGACTCAGGCACTACCCATGCACTCATCCATTCTCCAAGGCACTACCCATGCACTCATCCAATGACCGAGGCACTAGAGTTGGATTAATCCATTCACTCACACATTACCCATGGACTCAACCATTCACTCAGACAATACCCATACACTCATCCATTCTTCCAGGCAGTACCTATGCCCTCATGCAATGACCCAGGGATTACCCTTGCACTCATCCTTTCACTCAGGCACTACCCATGCACTGATCCAAACACCCAGGCAGTATCCCTGCAGTCATGCAATCACTCACGCACTACTCTTGCACTCAACCATTCACTCAGGCACTGACCATGCACTCATCCATTCTCTCAGGCACTACCCATGCACTCATCCAATGACCTAGACATTACCCTTGCACTCACCTTTCACTCAAGCACTACCCATACACTCATCCAATCACCCAGGCACTAACCCTGCACTCATGCAATCACCCAGGCACTACCAATGCACTTATGCAATCACTCAAGCAGCACTATTCTTGAATTCAACCATTGATGCAGGAACTACCCATGCACTCATCCATTCTCTTAGGCACTACCCATGCACTCATCCAATGACCCAGGCACTAACCATGCAATCATCCTTTCACTGAGGCACTACTCATGCACTCATCCATTTACTGAGGCACTACATATGCACTCATGCAGTCAGCCAGGCAGTACCCCTGCACTCATGCAATCACCTAGGCAGTATTTCTGCACTCATGCAATTACCCAGGTACTACCCATGCACTCATGCAATCACTCAGGTACTACTCTTGCACTCAACCATTGACTCAGACACTACCCATGCACTCATCCATTCTCCAAGGCACTACCCATGCAGTCATCCAATGACCCAGGCATTACCCTTGCACTTGTCCTTTCACTCAGGCACTACCCATGCACTGATCCAATCACCCAGGCAGTACCCCTGCACTCATGCAATCACTCACGCACTACTCTTCCACTCAACCATTCACTCAGGCACTATCCCATGCACTCATCCATTCTCGAAGGCACAACCCATTCACTCATCCAATGACCCAGGCATTACCCTTGCACTCATCCTTTCACTCAGGCACTACTCATGCATACATCCAATCACCCAGACACTATCCCTGCACTCATGCAATCACTCAGGCACTACCTATGCACTCATCTAATTACCCAGGCATTACCCTTGCATCCACCCTTCCACTCAGGCAGTACCCATACAGTCATCCAATCACCCAGGCACTACCCCTGCACTCATGCAATCACCCAGGTGCTATCCATGCACTCATGCAATCACTCAGACACTACTGTTGCACTCATCCATTCCCTCAAACACTACCTATGCACTGATCCAATCACCCAGGCAGTACCCTTGCACTCATGCAATCACTCACGCACTACTCTTCCACTCAACCATTCACTCAGGCACTGACCATGCATTCATCCATTCTCTCAGGCACTACCCATGCACTCATCCAATGACCTAGACATTACCCTTGCACTCACCTTTCACTCAAGCACTACCCATACACTCATCCAATCGCCCAGGCACTACCCCTGCACTCATGCATTCACCCAGGCACTACCCATGCACTTATGCAATCACTCAACCAGCACTATTCTTGAATTCAAACATTGAATCAGGAACTACTTATGCACTCATCCATTCTCTTAGGCACTACCCATGCACTCATCCAATGACCCAGGCACTAACCATGCACTCATCCTTTCACTGAGGCACTACTCATGCACTCATCCATTCACTGAGGCACTACCTATGCACTCATACAGTCACCCAGGCAGTACCCCTGCACTCATGCATTCACTCAGGTACTACTTTTGCACTCAACCATTGACTCAGACACTACCCATGCACTCATCCATTCTCCAAGGCACTACCCATGCAGTCATCCAATCACCCAGGCAGTACCCCTGCACTCATGCAATCACTCATGCACTACTCTTCCACTCAACCATTCACTCAGGCACTATCCCATGCACTCATCCATTCTCGAAGGCACTACCCATGCACTCATCCAATGACCCAGGCATTACCCTTGCACTCGTCCTTTCACTCAGGCACTACTCATGCATACATCCAATCACCCAGACACTACCCCTGCACTCATGCAATCACCCAGGTGCTATCCATGCACTCATGCAATCACTCAGACACTACTGTTGCACTCATCCATTCCCTCAAACACTACCTATGCACTGATCCAATCACCCAGGTAGTACCCCTGCACTCATGCAATCACTCACGCACTACTCTTCCACTCAACCATTCACTCAGGCACTACCCATGCACTCAACCATTCTCCTAGGCACTACCCATGCACTCTTCCAATGACCCAGGCATTACCCTTGCACTCATCCTTTCACTCAGGCACTATGCACACATCCAATCAACCAGACACTACCCCTGCACTCATGCAATCACTCAGGTACTACCTATGCACTCATCTAATTACCCAGGCATTACCCTTGCATCCATCCTTCCACTCAGGCAGTACCCATACACTCATCCAATTACCCAGGCACTACCCCTGCACTCATGCAATCACCCAGGCACTATCCATGCACTCATGCAATCACTCAGGCACTACTGTTGCACTCATCCATTCCCTCAAACACTACCTATGCATTCATCTATTCACTCAGGTACTACACATGCACTCATCTATTCACTCAGGCACTAACCATGCAGTCATCGAATTACCCAGGCACTACTTCTCCAGTTATGCAATCGCCCAGGCACTACCCATGTACTTATCCATTCTCTGAAGCACAAGTCTTGCACTAATAGGAAGCCACAGCCATCACCCTTGCATTCTTTCTTTCACACAGGCACTACACATGCACTGATCCAATCACCCAGGCAGTACCCCTGCACTTATGCAATCATTCAGGCACTACCTATGCACACATCCAATCACCCAGACACTATTTTTTGCATTCAACTATTCACTCAGGCAGTACCCATGCACTCATCCATTCACTCACGCACTACTCCTGCACTCAACCATTGACTCAGACACTACCCATGCACTCATCCATTCTCCAAGGCACTACCAATGCAGTCATCCAATGACCCAGGCATTACCCTTGCACTTGTCCTTTCACTCAGGCACTACCCATGTACTGATCCAATCACCCAGGCAGTACCCCTGCACTCATGCAATCACTCACGCACTATTCTTCCACTCAACCGTTCACTCAGGCACTATCCCATGCACTCATCAATTCTCCAAGGCACTACCCATGCACTCATCCAATGACCCAGGCATTACCCTTGCACTCGCCCTTTCACTCAGGCACTACTCATGCATACATCCAATTACCCAGACACTATCCCTGCACTCATGCAATCATTCAGGCACTACCTATGCACTCATCTAATAACCCAGGCATTACCCTTGCATCCACCCTTCCACTCAGCCAGTACCCATACACTCATCCAATTACCCAGGCACTACCCCAGCACTCATGCAATCACCCAGGTGCTATCCATGCACTCATGCAATCACTCAGACACAACTGTTGCACTCATCCATTCCCTCAAACACTACCTATGCACTGATCCAATCACCCAGGCAGTACCCCTGAACTCATGCAATCACTCACGCACTACTCTTCCACTCAACCATTCACTCAGGCACTACCCATGCACTCATCCATTCTCCTAGGCACTACCCATGCACTCTTCCAATGACCCAGGCATTACCCTTGCACTCATCCTTTCACTCAGGCACTATGCAGACATCCAATCACCCAGACACTACCCCTGCACTCATGCAATCACTCAGGCACTACCTATGCACTCATCTAATTACCCAGGCATTACCCTTGCATCCATCCTTCTACTCAGACCGTACCCATACACTCATCCAATTACCCAGGCATGAGCCCTGCACTCATGCAATCACCCAGGCACTATCCATGCACTCATGCAATCACTCAGGCACTACTGTTGCACTCATCCATTCCCTCAAACACTACCTATGCATTCATCCATTCAATCAGGCACTACACATGCACTCATCTATTCACTCAGGCACTAACCATGCAGTCATCGAATTACCCAGGCTTTACTTCTCCAGTTATGCAATCGCCCAGGCACTACCCATACTTATCCATTCTCTGAAGCACAAGTCTTGCACTAATAGGAAGACGCAGCCGTCACCCTTGCATTCTTTCTTTCACACAGGCACTACACATGCACTCATCCAATCACCCAGGCAGAACCCCTGCACTTATGCAATCACTCAGGCACTACCCATGCAGTCATCCAATCACCCAGGCACTATTTTTTGCATTCAACTATTCACTCAGGCAGTACCCATGCACTCATCCATTCACTCACGCACTACTCCTGCACTCATGCAATCACCCAGGCACTACCCATGCACTGATGCAATTAATTAGGCACTACCCATGCACTCATGCAATCACTCAGGGACTACTGTTGAAATCATCCATTCCCTCAAACACTACCCATGCACTCATTCACTCACTACTTATATACAATTCTAACATTAATCATACACACATTCATACAAGCAATCACTTTCATTACATACTTTTTTTTTGTTATTAGTTTAGGTGCTTCCGTAAGAACCTTTTTTTATAGAACAATTTTATATTTGTTTTGTTTTTTCAGATTACTTTTTTGGTGTTTTTCATTTTTTTAAAACAAAAAAAATTAAAAGAGTCCAACTATGCTGTTTCTGTTTAACGTAGGAACATAAGCAACAAAGCAAACAAAAAAAATTAACATTTGTGAGCTCCTAGGAGCGTCTTGATGGCGTCAATAGACATTTCTCCCACACACAGTGTTGTAAGGCATTTGCAGCAGTGGATGGCAGCACCCACCAACTCCGGAACTATCAGGGGTTGTAGAGTATTCAAAACAACCCCAGCAGATGTTGATGGTTGTTGTCCATCATTGTTGGCTGCTTCCTCCTGTCTTCGACGCTTCACCTCTTGTGCCAGGTGAACAGGATGTATGGTCTCTAGATGTTTTTTCATTGAAGAAATACCACAAGAGTACTTCTTCTCTGAGCCTCTTGACAACACTTTGTGACAGATAGTGCATGTCACCTTTCGAGCATTGACTTTTTTTTTTACCTTCCGGCACAGTGAAGAAGGCCCATACAACACTTTCTTACCTCTTCCTCACTGGCTCCTGCACCCCCTCCATCTCCTCCTCCTGGTCCTCAGGGAATGCTGATGCCATTTTCAGTGTAGAAAGTGAAAAACACCAAAAACAAATGAAAATTGTCAGAGCCTACAAAATAGGTAGTCTTCAATCAGACACACCTAAAAAGAAAGGACTGGAAGAGGTCTTGGTACCACCCACCAAGAGAATGAAAAGCTGTTCAACCAATGACAAGCTTTCTTTCTATGTCACATGGAGTCGCGTAGGGGTCGCGCACCCTACAAGTATCCGTCGTGCACCCGTGAAATGTACTAAATGTCAAATAAAACTGTAAATTACTATCAGGATATTGTGTTTCAAAGTTTTTCAATGAAAATTCTTTAAGCAAAACAGATATTTAAACAAGAAACATTCATATTTCATTCATTTGAAACTACGCCGGAGTCACATCCCCTACGTGAACCAGCAAATACATGACGGCAGGATATGCGACCTGTACGCGTCCGGTGCGCGATGTTACTGCGTACACCAAAATATGCTCTAAACATCTTGAAAATATTGCACAAGAACACTAATAGTAATTTATAGCATTGATTAATAAAACTCTTTGTTTGAAAAATATATTATTTGAGAGTATGTATTTTAGGGTTACATTTGTGTAATGGATTCGCGCACCCAACGCGTAGATCCGCGTCCCAAACGCGATACCAACGTGTCCACAAAAATCTGTTAAAACCATTTGAAAACACATTTATAACACCTTTATTACTATTTTTATGTACTCAGTAATACATCTCTACATCAAAAACATACATTAATTTGTTCTAAATGTGTTTTTTAGAGTGATATTCGTATAACGGATCTGTGCCCCCATCGCGTAGGGTCGCGTACGGTATGCGACCCTTTTTTGTAAATTAAAAAATATATATATATAAATATAAAAGATAGTTATCATAAGAAAACAACAAAACAACTTTCATACTATTAAAAGCAATCATACCAAATTTAATTTAGCAAAACATACTTTAAAAAATATGCTATACATTTTTTTAAATGTTTTCTTTTCAATTGATAATTCTATTATATAATATCACACTGTACAAAATTACAAACAATAAAACAATGTCAATTCAAATAGATAACACTATAAATCTTTCATCAGGTATGTTATATATATATTTAAAAAACAGATTATATAAATAGTAATACTTACAAAAACATAGACAAAAAATAAAAAACTAGTTACAAACATCTTTTGATAAATAAAATGATCTACAAAACCTTAGAAATTCATTGAAAAAAACATAGGTTTCAGGGACGTTATAGTTAGGAATTAGCATTTAAAGAACCTTAGAAATTCATTGCAAAAACCAGAGGTTTCAGGGACGTTATAGTTAGTAACGAGCATTTAAAAACCTTTGAAATTCACTGAAAAAACCACAGGTTTCAGGGAGGTTATAGTTAGGCTGACATTTCACTCATACAAAACCAGAGAAATTCAGCCGTTATAGTTAGCTGAGCTAACTATAACTTGCACCCTCGCAATGCACTGCTGATGATGTCACATATTACATCACTCATGACATGGTCAGTGACATCACTGATGACATCACTGATGACATCTCAAATGACATCAATGATGACATCATCTACTTAATATCTGATGCACCTCATCACACCTGAATATAACCTTTCATATACCCATTCTAAAATACACACTACCACTGTCAAAACCATACACACACCAATACCAGTTAGTACATACCCACTCATTGATTCATATGTCTATACACACATCCACTCACTCATGCATACAGTCCCTCATTCATGCAGTCACTAATCAATACAGCCACTGATATATGCACTCATATACCCATACAGACACTCACACACCACCACTCACCCATAAAGTTACTCACACACCTAGTCAGTCACCCAAAGAATCAATAACACTGCCATTTACTCACCTATGCAGCTATACACACACCACCTAACGTAATCATACAGATACTAACTGTCAGGATCTGTCAGACTGTGAAATGCCACTGACCTTCAGGAACCAACCAGCAGGACGATCATCTGATGATTAAGTCCCCCCACTCCCCCATCCGTAAAACCCCCAAGGAGCGTAAAACACCACTACTTTGGTAGACAACGCATAAGGGAAAAGGGGAATGGATAAAATAAATAAAGATTCTGCAAGGACTGGTGTCTTCTTCTAACCTATCACTGGACACGCAGATAGGCCCCACTTCAGAAAGAACACCACACAGAGGGAACGCTCTGTATGCAAGAAAGGAGAAAGAAACGTATAGAAAATCACCCTTTAGTCATACCTCAACTTAAAATAGAAAGTGGCTTAAACCCATAAGCATATTCACTGTCATTCAAGCAGCAATAAGGACTATCCAAAAGTGCTCCGCACTAGGATATCCAAGGGGGGATATACGAAGGTATGGGGGAGTATGCCTCACCCAAAGTACAATAGCATGGAGAACCAAAACCTTGTTATAAAAATAAGCAAAAGAAAACAAAGTGCCTCGACCCTGCAAGAACAACCAAATGTTGTGTCCCTTCAACACTTTGGTACCTCTATCCTGTAGATAAGTTCTGGGCAAGGCAATCTCCACACAATCCTGAACTCGCTCACTGTTGCATACTCACAGCAAGGCGTGTGACAGGAGACGTGATCCTTCGCTCTCCCACCATCCGTGAAGGCACAAAACCAAATGATCCAGAACTTGCTTGCTGTTGCGTACTCACAGCAAGGCGTGTGACAGGAGACGCAATCCTACGCTCTCCCACCATCCATGAAGGCACAAAACCAAATGTTCCAGAACTCGCTCGCTGTTGCATACTCACAGCAAGGCGAGTGACAAGAGATACCGATCCTTCACTATCCCCCCATCCATGAAGGCACAAAACCAAATGATCCAGAACTCACTCACTGTTGCCAATTCACAGCGAGGCGAGTGCTAAATTACAGGAGATGCGATCCTTCGCTCTCCCGCCCACTGTGATGGTAAAAAGCTGAACAGTACTAAACTAGTTCACTGTTGCCAAGTCATAGCGACACTAGTGCAAGTTACATGAGATGCGATCCTTCGCTCTCTGCCTCAGTGGAGGTGATTTCCTTAGTTCTCCCTGAATTCTCTCAAAGCCGGCAAGGAGAGCCGCAACAGAACTAAAGCTTCAGTATCAACAGGGAACGGACGGAAGAGCCGCCCTCCGGTGTATATCACAAGGCCTCCATCCAGGATCAAAACAGGAAGCAGATTGTCAAGCCCCGACCTCATGAAAGGGAGCGGCTTATATACATGGCAACTACCCATGCCATGTCAGGTCTTTCAGTCCACCAGGTGTCCCACTGGCTTCTGAGACATGTAGTTTTATAATCTATGCCCGGAGATCGGGTTTTCTGGCATCAGTCTCTCCCCAGTAACACAATGATAGAGAAAGGGTAGAAAAGCCCTATGTGTCTGTACTTGCGTACTATTCACCCGGAGCCTATGCTGGATAATCATGACACTAACACATACAATGGGGCCGATTCCGATTCGGGCCGGAAACCTCTCCGACCAAGCCGGACCCGGAGAGATTTCCGACCGAATCAGACATGTGCAGCCCGACCGAACGAGTACGATGCGTCCGTATGCTATCGTACTCGAGTCGGTCGGACTCCCATTGAAGTCAATGGGACCCGGTCGTACAAAGCGTAAGCGGGCTCCCATTGCCTCAATGGGTGCGAGGCGGACAAGGGCACCCCCTACAGCGGGTACGCGGCGAAGCGAGTCGCGCCGTACACGCACAGGTAGGGGGGACCCATGGGTCCCTCCTGTGTGCGACTCGCACGGCTACTCATACAGGGGGGTCCAACACGGACCCCCGAAGTATGGCTCCGACTGCTCTTTCGAGCCGGATGGCGCGTGTCGGTCGGACTGCTAGCGGCGCGCATCGTACTTACCCGGCCGGGGAACGTCTCCATTGCGTGGTGCGAGTCGTGTCCGAGCAAGTCGGTCGGTGCGGTTAGACCCGGGAATGAGTCGGTCAGAGCGGTTGGGACGCCCAAACGAGTCGGTCGGCGATTTCGCATCGTACTCGCTCGTCCGGACGCGCGTACGAATCGGTCGGGAAATAGGGCTCCGAATCGGATCCGGTTATGCAGAATCCGATTCGGAGCCCTACCGGCCGAGATCGGAATCGGCCCCTTACTGTCTTATACAATCACTGACACAAGCACACACTCATCCATACAGCCACTCTCACAATCACTCACTCTTTCATATAGTCACTTACATACTGCAACACTCACATATACTGGCTTTCACAGATGTAGTGACTAACACATATACCACTGAGAAATCCATTCACTCACCAACACAGCCATACGCACACTCACTCACCCATACAGCCCCGCGCAGATGCACTCATGAACCCATACACCCAGTGAATCACCCACTGACACTTCAATGCAGGGACTCACACACCCCTCCACCCACCCACACAGACACCCAGGCACCCATACAGGTATGCAGACAAACAATCAATAACCCATATACATACTCATGTAGCTACTCACCAACCCATGCAGCCACTTACACAGCAACTGACAGACTGATAATTTTATACACACAGATTAGTCATTCACCCATGCATTCACTAAGACATGTTAAATCACTCACTTATACAGTCAGTCACGCACCCACTAAATCATCCATTCAGACACTCATACACCCATTCATTCTTCATTACAGCTTGGTGTGTATTTATATATCATTCTTAAACTTTTAAAAAACACTCAGACACTGGATGATGTCATCAGTGATGTCATTTGAGATGTCATCAGTGATGTCTTCAGTGATGTCACTGACCATGTCATGAGTGATGTAATATGTGATGTCATCAGCAGTGCATTACGGGGGCGCAAGTCATAGTTAGCTCAGATAACTATAACGGCTGAATTTCTCTGGTTTTGTACGAGTGAAATGTCACCCTAACTATAAAGTCCCTTAAACCTGTGTTTTTTCCAGTGAATTTCTAAGGTTTTTTTAAATGCTAATTCCTAACTATAATGTCCCTGAAGCCTCTGTTTTTTCCAGTGAATATATATACATATATATATATATATATATATTCACTGAAAAAACCATAGGTTTCAGACACGTTATAGTTACAAATTAGCATTTAAAAACCTTTGAAATTCACTGAAAAACCATAGGTTTTAGGGACAGTTATAGTTACTTGGACATTGCACTCGTACAAAACCCGTGAAATTCCCCGTTATAGTTAGTTCAGCTAACTATAACTCGCGCCCCGCAATGCACTGCTGATGACATCACATATTACATCACTCATGACATGGTCAGTGACATCACTGATGACATCACTGATGACATCTCAAATGACATCACTGATGACATCATCCAGTGACTGTGTGTTTCTGTAAAGTTTAAATATTTTTAAAATATATAGGAAAAGACGTATTGAAGAATGAGTGGGTGTCTAAGTGTCTGTATGGATGATTTAGTAGGTGCGTGACTGACTCTATAAGTGAGTGATTTAACGTATCTTACTGAATGCATGGATTAGTGACTAAACTGGGTGTATGTCTGTATCCGTCTGTCTGTTGCTGTGTAAGTGGCTGCATGTGTTTGTGAATAGCTAAATGATTTTCTATATGAGTTATTGAATGCTTGTCTGAGTATCTGTATGGGTGCCTGAGTGTTTGTGTGGGAGGGGTGTGTGCAACTCTGTGCATAGATGTGTGAGTGGGTGATTCACTGGGTGGATGGTTTCAAGAGTGCATCTGTGATAGACTGTATGGGTGGGTAAGTGTGTGTAAGAGTGTGTTAGTGAGTGAATGTATGTCCCAGTGGTACATGTGTGAGTAACTACATATGTGAAAGGCAGTATATATGTGTGTTGGAGTATATAAATAGCTATAAGCAAGAGTGAGTGATTGTGATAGTGGCTGTATGGATGATTGTGTGCTTGTATCAGTGATTGTATAAGAGCGTAACAATGTGCTACTATTTGTATGAGTAAGTGAGCTGGTGTGTGTATAACTGTATAGGTGAGTAAATGGCAGTGTGTTTAATTATTTGCATGACTGACTAGGTGTGTGAGTATCTCTATGGATGAGTGGCGTTGTTTGAGTGTCTATATAGGAGTAAGAGTGCATATGATAGTCCTGTACTGAGTGACCGTAAGTATGAGTGACTGTACGGGTGAGTGAGTGGATGTGTGTGTGTAGACCTAAGAATCAGTGAGTGGGTATGTAGTTATTGGTGTTGGAGTGTCTATGGTTTTGCGAATGGCAGTCTGTAATTTAGAGTGGGTGTATCAAAGATTATATTAGGGTGTGAGGAGGTGCATCAGATTATCACGTGGATGATGTCATCAGTGATGTCATTTGAGATGTCATCAGTGATGTCATCAGTGATGTCACTGACCATGTCATGAGTGATGTAATATGTGACGTCATCAGCAGTGCATTGTGGGGCGCGAGTTATAGTTAGCTGAACTATCTATAACGGGGGAATTTCACGGGTTTTGTACGAGTGCAATGTCCAAGTAACTATAACTGTCCCTAAAACCTATGGTTTTTTCAGTGAATTTCAAAGGTTTTTTAAATGCTAATTTGTAACTATAACGTGTCTGAAACCTATGGTTTTTTCAGTGAATTTCAAAGGTTTTTTAAATGCTAATTTGTAACTATAACGTGTCTGAAACCTATGGTTTTTTCAGTGAATTTCAAAGGTTTTTTAAATGCTAATTTCTAACTATAACGTGCCTGAAACCTACGGTTTTTTCAGTGAATTTCAAAGGTTTTGTAAATGACAATTTTTAAATGTATTAATTGTTATATTAATTTTTTCATACTGATTTACTACATTTTTAGAAACAATTTTTTTTTACATATTTTATTTGTCAAATTACATTGTAATTACATTATACATTACATTACAAAAATACTTTCTCAGAATGAATTACTTTAGTTTAAATACTTTGCAGATAGGCAATAGACTTTTAAGTACAGTAGTTACAGTTGTTGCAATGGGCAACACATTTTCAAACACAATGCAACATTCAGCTCAATGTGAATTTCTAGTTAAATGCAATTAGTTACTTTATGGATTACTTTTGTAACCACAGGACTGGATCCTAGATTCAGTCCTGGTACATCTCCTGTAAACAGTTGAGTAAAAGCGTTTTGGTTACAGTCGTGATTTTTAAGGAATATTATTGTATTTTAAAAGTTGACACTTTGAAACTTTTTCTCATAGAATCACCAATGTTATCCTATGGAAGGAAATTCACTTAGCAGGTAAAAACTGTTATCGTTACTTTTTCTTACTCAGTGTTGGATCCTGGATCCAGCACTGGTGCATCTCTTGTAAACAGTTGAAAGAATGCGTTTAAGTCATACAGGCGATTTTTAAGGAATATTTGTAGTTTGTGAAAATCAACACTTTGAAACTTTTTGCTGAAAACCAGTCAATGTTAGCCTATGAAGGAAATTCAAGTTACCGGTAAGTATGGTTAAAATTACTTTTGAGGATCAGTACTGGGCTGAAACATGCAGCACTGAGGTCTCTCCTGATAACAGGTGAGTAAATCGGAATTCGTATTTCGGCTGATTTTAGAGGAATATTTTAAAGTTCCAAAACTCCACACTTAGAAGAATTTCCAAGTAAAACCAGTCAATGTTAGCCTATGGAAGGAAATTCAAGTTACTGGTAAGTACGGTTAAAATTACTTTTCAGGACCAGTACTGGGCTGAAAGATGCAGCACTGAGGTCTCTCCTGATAACAGGTGAGTAAATCAGAATTCGGATTTCGGCTGATTTTAGAGGAATATTTGTATGTTTCAAAAATCAACACTTAGAAGAATTTCCAAGTGAAACCAGTCAATGTTAGCCTATGAAGGAAATTCAAGTTACCGGTAAGTACGGTTAAAATTACTTTTCAGGATCAGTACTGGGCTGAAAGATGCAGCACTGAGGTCTCTCCTGATAACAGGTGAGTAAATCGGAATTCGTATTTCGGCTGATTTTAGAGGAATATTTTAAAGTTCCAAAACTCCACACTTAGAAGAATTTCCAAGTGAAACCAGTCAATGTTAGCCTATGAAGGAAATTCAAGTTACCGGTAAGTACGGTTAAAATTACTTTTCAGGATCAGTACTGGGCTGAAAGATGCAGCACTGAGGTCTCTCCTGATAACAGGTGAGTAAATCGGAATTCGTATTTCGGCTGATTTTAGAGGAATATTTTAAAGTTCCAAAACTCCACACTTAGAAGAATTTCCAAGTGAAACCAGTCAATGTTAGCCTATGAAGGAAATTCAAGTTACCGGTAAGTACAGTTAAAATTACTTTTCAGGATCAGTACTGGGCTGAAAGATGCAGCACTGAGGTCTCTCCTGATAACAGGTGAGTAAATCGGAATTCGTATTTCGGCTGATTTTAGAGGAATATTTTAAAGTTCCAAAACTCCACACTTAGAAGAATTTCCAAGTGAAACCAGTCAATGTTAGCCTATGAAGGAAATTCAAATTACCGGTAAGTACGGTTAAAATTACTTTTGAGGATCAGTACTGGGCTGAAAGATGCAGCACTGAGGTCTCTCCTGATAACAGGTGAGTAAATCGGAATTCGTATTTCGGCTGATTTTAGAGGAATATTTTAAAGTTCCAAAACTCCACACTTAGAAGAATTTCCAAGTGAAACCAGTCAATGTTAGCCTATGAAGGAAATTCAAGTTACCGGTAAGTACGGTTAAAATTACTTTTCAGGACCAGTACTGGGCTGAAAGATACAGCACTGAGGTCTCTCCTTATAACAGGTGAGTAAATCGGAATTCCTATTTCGGCTGATTTTAGAGGAATATTTGCACAATGGTGAAGGGAGGGGGCGGGGCCTGAGGTGACATCTTTGCAAACGCGCCCGTGGCGCGTTTTAAGTTGGGGGATTAAGTTCCCTTGAATCCTGAGGGTCCCTAGGGGCCAACTAGACCACCAGGAACCTCCAATATGCGCCAGAGGCTGCGTTGCAGAGACGTGTAGAGAGGCCACACCCTTTTACACCTCTCTGCAACGCAGCTCTGTGGCGCTTTCTGGATGTACCTGTTGGGCTAGTTGGCCCCCAGGGACCCTCAGGATTGAAGGGGATTTAATTCCCCATCTTAAAACGCGCCACGGGGCCTGTTTGCACACATGTCACCTCAAGCCCCGCCCTCCCTTCACCACTGTGCAAACGCGCCCGTGGCGCGTTTTAAGTTGGGGGATTAAGTCCCCTTGAATCCTGAGGGTCCCCGGAGTCCAACTAGCCCACCATATAACTCCAAAAAGCGCCATAGAGCTGCGTTGCAGAGAGGTGTAAAAAGGGGCGTGGCCTCTGTACACCTCTCTGCAAGGCAGCCCCTGGCGCATACTGGAGGTTCCTGGTGGGCTAGTTGGCCCCCAGGGACCCCCAGTATTCAAGGGGAATTCCGTTCTCTCTGCAAACGCGCCAGGGGGCGCGTTTGCAGAGTGGTGAAGGAAGGGGCGGGCCTGCGGGCCCGATTGTTTTTTTTTTTTTTTAATTTTTCTTTTTTTGGGGAGGGGGCCGCGTGGCTCCCCTCCCGGGCCACTACTTGCCCCGGGGACCCCATCCCCCAGGGCTGGCTCCTCTCGTTGGGGACTGTGGGGGTCCCCAATCCCCCACAGTCCCGCCGGCTCCCGCGTCCCTAGGGTGCCGGCATTAGCTTCTACACATGGGGAGCTGCTAAGATGCAGCTCCCCATGTGGAAAGCATCGGCTTTGGATATTGGAAGAGAGAGCAGGTTTCCTGCTCTCTTCCAATATCCAAAGCAAGTTTGCAATGACAGGACGGGAGCCGCGAGGCTCCCGTCCTGTCATTAGCAAACAGCAGTGTCCCGGGGGTAGGCACCCGGGACACTGCAGGAGCCGGCCCTGGGGGTGGCGGTCCCCAGGGCCATCAAGGGCTCCAGGAGGGGGCCGCGCGGCCCCCTCCCACTTCAGTGCACAGCCCCGGGGAGGTGGTGGTCCCCGGGCTCTGGGGGTCCAAAACGGACCCCCATTG